>CAKNXH010060016.1:0-16667 GCA_932178445.1 Andricus quercusramuli | reverse complement strand
ATTTTTTGTTTAAAATTAAAATCTTTTTTTGTTAATTCATCAGCTATTATATTTTTCGTTGAAATTACATCTTTCTTAGTTGAAAATTCAACTACTTGAAGCTTCATAATTTTTTAGTTTGAACAAATGAGCATTCATCTATTTTAATTTAAATTTCGCTTTTATTAAAGAAAATCATTTTTTTTTTTTTAAAGAAAAATTAAAATATTTGCTTGAAATTTCGTCTTTTTAGGTTGAAAATTCAACCTTTGGTAGAAAAGTTATTTTCTTTTGTTTAAAAGATTCTTTTTAGTTGAAGAGTCTACTATTATATTTAAATTATTAATTATATCAGGCATGAAAAAAGTACCTTTTTACCCTATTTTTGATCCCATAGAAACTGTGGGCGTCTGTTTTTGGCATTAGATAAAAAAAGAAGTGAAATTAATTCTCAGATTTTGAACTCTAATATAATTTTGAATATTTTTTTTTTTTTAAAAGTAAAAAAAGAGGAGAACTTAATGCTGAGATTTTGAACGTTTAATATAATTTTGAAGGAACGCAGCCCGACGTCCCAAGAAGAGACTGGACACATCTTCGTGAAAAGTATCGTGGCGAGAGAACGACGTTAAAGAAAGCATCACAAGCAGGTCGAAAATTAGAGCCACGATGGGAATACTACAATCATATGACTTTCCTCGAGCAGGATGGATCGTAATGACCTTTGTTTTACATATACCCAGGGCTGCCACTAGTCACTTTTTAGTAAATTTTTCAAAAAATAGTCACGTTTTAGTACCTTTTTTTGATAAAAAATCAATATAGTCACTCTTTTTAAGGAAAAGGCCACCACTTCAATCACTTTAATCCATCTCATTTTAGATTTTATTTAAAGAAAAGAAAATTTAATTAATCTATTGTAATCTATGTTATGAAAGTGCTATTTAATATCGGACAACACAACAAGAAAATCGAACTATTTTTGGTTAAAAGTTAATTTTGTTTTGTTTGAAAATTCAATTCGTCTTTTGGGCTTAAAAAATTCCACTTTTTGGTTAAAAATTCAACTATTTTGTTGGAAATTTAATTATTTTGTTGAAAATAAAACAATTTTGTTATAGTCATCTTTTTTTGTTGAAACTTCAACTGCTTTGTTGAACATTCGTCCTTTTTTTTTTAATGAAAAATTCGTTCTTTTGGATTAAAAATTGATCTGTTTTGATAAAAGTCTTCTCCGTAGGTTAAAAATTAACTTGTTGAGTTAAAAATTCAACTGCTCTGGTAGAAAATTACACTATTTGGTTAAAAATTAACTTTCTTGTTGAAAATTTGTATTTTTGGTAAAAAAATTCCACAATTAGGTTGAAAATTTTATATTTTTTGTTTGAAATTAACTTTTCTGTTGAAAATTCAAATTCTTGGGTAAAAAGTTGAATTTTTTTATTGAAAATTCATATTTTTGGATTAAAAATTCAACTATTTCGGTGAAAATTAACTTTTGGGTTAAAAATTCAACTATTTTGTTGAAATATCATATTTTTTGGTCGAAAATTCAACGGTTTTGTCGCACATCGTTTTCTTGGGTAGGAAAGTCTTTTTTCTTGGTTAAAAATTAAATTTTTTGTTGAAAATTCAACTGTCTTCGAAAAAAGTTCGTCATTGGCTTGAAAATTTAACGATTTCGTTGAAAATGCAACGGTTTTTTGGTGTAGTTTAATATTTTTTCTTCGAAATTTTGACAATTTAATTGAAAATTCAACTATTTGGTTAAAAACTTCACTTTTTGTTGAAAATTCATCTCTTTTGATAGAAAATTAATCTTTTTTGGTTGAAAATGCAACTATTTGGTTGAAAATTCATCTTTTTGGTTGGAAATTCATTTTTTCGGGATGAAAAGTCAAAGGTTTTCTAAAACATTCGGACTTAAAAACTAAAATCTTTTGATCAGAATTGACCGCTTTTGGTAAAAAAGTTATTTTTTTTGTTGAAGTTTCATCTATTTATTTGGAAAATCATCTCTTTGTTTGAAAACCAAACAATTTTCTCTAGAATTATTATCATTTTTTTAACATTAATTTTTTTAACTGAAAATTTCACTTCCATTTCTTATTTTAAATTTATCTTTTCTCTACTAGAAACTTAATTATTTCGTTGAAAATCCATGTATTTTGATAAAAATTCTCACTTTTTGGTAGAAAATCATTCTTCTCTGTAAAAATTAATTTCTTTGATTGGAAATTTAACTACTGTTGAAATATCGTTTTTTTTTTTATTATTAAAACCTTAACTTTTTAAACTGGAAATTTAATCATTCTATTTTTCGATAGAAAATTACATTTTTTTTTAGTTGAAAATCAATTTTTCTCGTAATGAAAATTTAAGTATTTTATTTTTAGCCGAAAATTTGTCTTTTCAGTTAAATATCAAAGTACTTGTTTGAAAGTTGAACTAGTTTATTAAAAAATAATTTTTCTGGTTGAAAATTCAACTGTCTCGTTAAAAATTCGCTATTTTTGGTAGAAAATTAATCTTCTTACTTGAGAATTCATCAATTTCATTGAAAATTAATTTTTTTATTGCATATTTATTTTTTTAACTGAAAATGTAACTACTTTTTTATTATAAATTTATTTTTTTCAGTTGAAAATTCGACTATTGGGTTAAAAATTCATGTATTTTGTTAAAAATCTGTTGCTTTTTGCAGAAAATTCAACTATTTTGGTAGAAAATTAATTTCTTTGGTTACAAATTTGACTGTATTACTGAAAATTCATTTTTTTTTAGTTGAAAATTAATTTTTCTCGTAATGAAAATTTAAGTATTTTATTTTTAGCCGAAAATTTGTCTTTTCAGTTAAATATCAAAGTACTTGTTTGAAAGTTGAACTAGTTTATTAAAAAATAATTTTTCTGGTTGAAAATTCAACTGTCTCGTTAAAAATTCGCTATTTTTGGTAGAAAATTGATCTTCTTACTTGAGAAATTTTTTTTTGAACTGAAAATGTAACTACTTTTTTATTATAAATTTATATTTTTCAGTTGAAAATTCGACTATTTTGGTAGAAAATTAATTTCTTTGGTTACAAATTTGCCTGTGTTACTGAAAATTCATTTTTTTAAAGCCTTTTTTAGTCTTTTCAGTTAAATATCAAAGTACTTGTTTAAAAGTTTAACTAGTTTATTAAAAAATAATTTTTCTGGTTGAAAATTCAACTGGTTCGTTAAAAATTCTCTATTTTTGGTTCAAAATTAATCTTCTTACTTGAGAATTCATCTATTTGATTGAAAATTCATTTTTTTTATTGGAAATTAATTTTTTGAATTGAAAGTGTAACTACTTTTTTATAATAAATTTATATTTTTCAGTTAAAAATTTCACTATTTGGTTAAAAATTCATGTATTTTTTTAAAAATCTGTTGCTTTTTGCAGAAAATTCATCTTTTTGGTTGACAAATCAATTAATTTGTTGAATTCTGAACTAATTGGTTAAAAATTTATTTTTCGTTTGGAGATTTAATTTTTGCGAAAATTTGTCTTTCTTGAACATTCATGTACTTTGGTACAAAAATTGTATTTTTTGGTAGAAAATTTATCTTCTTGCTTGAAGAATATTGGTTTTCGGTTAAAAATTTATCTATTTTATTGAAAATTAATCTATTGGTTGACAATTAATAACCCGTTTTTGTTAAGGATTCAATTATTTTGTTGAATATTAATCTTTTTTGGTTGAAATATTAACGATTACATTTTTGGATTGAAAGTTCATCATGTTAGTTTGAAAATTCATCTCTTCGTTTGAAAATTAATGTTTCTTAGTAGAAAATGTATCTTCTCAGAATTCATAAAATTAAAAATCCAAAAAGAACAAATTTTAAATACTAAAAGAGTGGATGCCCATATATTAATTGGCGGTAGTGTATTTTTATTGTTTTCTTTTTCATAAAAACCTAGAATTTTTGGTTGCTTATGGAAAGTATCTTTGGTTGAAAATTGAACTATGTAGTTGAGAATTCGTTTTTGTTTGAAAATTAATGTTTAAAACTGATTTTTATTGAAGTTTTGTCTTAAATATTTAAGCTAGCTAAAAGTTTTAAAAGGCCCTTCCTTTTATAGAAAATAAATGAATAAATTAGAGAAAAATTACAATTGATTTCTAGTACATTCGTAAGTGGCATCCCTGCATATACCTATTGCTATTATTTATTCCCTGACTTGTTAGCACTTGGAAAAAAATGGTTAATTTTCAGGAACAAACCTAAAAGAACGGTCCCAACAAAGCCAGCGCCGAAGTTGGTTGCGTCGAGAGTGGTGACCATAAACGGAAAGAAAGTCTTGAAAAAAAACTACGTCAGAGGAAAACCCGGACCGAAACCTGGCAGTCACAGAACAGTGAAAAAACCGATTCCAAAGCCAATCACGAGGCCGAAGAGAGACCCCAAACCACCAGCACACCTCACAGATTCACAGGCAGTTAATACTGTAAATAATGCCCGAAATTTTGGACAATTGAATGAATTGAGAGTCGTGGTGCCAAGAAACGATTACAGAGATCTCCATGCGAGAAAGAATGGAAATTCTGTGACTGCCGTGAATGATGCGAATTCTCGAAAGAGGAGTAATGTTAATTCGCAGCAGGAAGTTGACACGGTTGCTTTCAAGCAGGTTTGCGTCCGAAGTGCTGAGGAAACTGCCATGAACAGTGCAAACAGTGGCGACACAGTGGGAAGATTTTGCTCGTACCTTGAGGTCATGTTGAGGACCCTACCAAAGGAGAAACAGGAGGTGTTTTATGAGGAAACGCTCGACCATCTTGCCACTCTGAAACGCCAAATGAGGAGGTCGAATCATTCAAATCCGACGAGTAATTACATGTAAGCCAAAAACCCCAAGGAATTCCCAGAAATTATTTTTATTATATTTTACGCTTTTGTTCTACGATTCTTGTAGCTTGAGACTTAACGGATAATTTTTATTATAGAATGAAAGTAAGTGGCAAATGATATGAGTTCTTTATTATTTTGTTTTATTTTTATCGACGTATTGATTTGAATGACTTTCGATGTCAAAAAGTTTCATTGGCTTCGACGAAAGTGCAAACTCGAAACTTGAATTTTGAAACGTGAAATTTGAAATTTGAGTCGGGTCGAGGCATGTTGACATCGAAGTGTTTGGAAAACCATGAAATTTTAATTAAGAGTACTCAAACTATTGTGTAATGTATAATATAAGCACGTTTTGTATTGAGGTTTAAGCTGAACTTCAGGAACTTGAATTTTTGTGTGACACTCATCACTCGCCGTCCAGTGGTCTGGTGGGGTCAGTTCAACCTCGCCATTTTCAATCACCTAATAATCATATTCTGAGTTACCATATAAGTTCTTTATTTCATTGAATCAGTTCATTTTTGATAAATAAGTTTTCATCAGACCACTGAACAGTTGACACTAGACTGGATTGTGTATTATTATGACTACGTTTTGTTAAAGTCCAGAATAAAGAAATCTACATTTGGAGAAGTTCGTTTTATTTGTATTCATCTCGAATTTGATTAAAAAGAGATATTTATTCTGTACTGAAAAGCGAAAAATTGTGATAGAGTTCCAGTGATGGGAAGTAATTACTTATTTTTTTAGTTACAATGATACATTTGTAAATAAGGAATTGATAACCTAAGATCTATAGCTATAATCTACAAAAATCGTCACTTTTTTAAATACTTTAGAAATTTTTTTTACGACTATCAATCAGTTTGATTGCTTTTGAAAATGTTTTACATTTTTACTATTGAAATTACTGCGGACAATTTTTGAAAGCTTGGTAATTGGAATTTTTCTCCACCCTGGAATTTGGAATTTTCTAAAATCTATAAAAACTATTTTAAAACGAAAAAAAACGCTAGGGCTGAATATGTTTTTTTAAACTAAAAATTAAAATTTTTAACTGCGAATTTAACTATTCCAGTTAAAGATCCATAATTTTAGTTGAAAATTCATCTCTGGTTGAGAATTATTCTTTTTTCGTTGAAAAATTAATTATTCTGTTCGAAATTCAACTTTTTTGTTAGAAAAACATTTTATTTGGTTGAAAATTTAACAATTTGGTGGAAAATGTATTTCTTTCTAGGTTGAAAATTTTTATTGAAAATTCGTCTGTTTGGTATGGGTTGAGAATTTAACTACTTAAAAAAAATCGTATTTTTTGGTTGAAATATCAACTATTATATTTTTAATTGAAAATTTATCTTTGTTAGTTCAAATTTAAAACTACTTTGTTAAACATTAATTTTTTGTTTTGAAGATTCATAATTTTAGTTGAAAATTCATCGCTTTTGTTGAAAATTTACCTATTTCATTGAATTTTTTGTTTTATTTCAACGTTAATTTTTTACTGAACATTTAAATATTTGGTTGAAAATTAATCTGTTTTGATTAAATATTAAACTATTGGTTGAAATTTCGTCTTTTTTTGATTGAAACCTTAATTATTACATTTTTCTTTGAGAATTCATTTTTTTTTAATTTGAACTCCTCTGTTACAAGTTTTTTTTTCTGTGAAGATTCAACTTTTTCTTCAGAAATTTATTGTTCGTTTTTGGTTAAATATAAATATTTTTCACTGAAAACTGAACTATTCCATTTTTGGGAAATTTATTCTTTTCAATTGAAAATTCAACTACGTTTTTGACAATTTATCTTTTTTAGTAGGAAATTCAATAAATTGATTGCAAATTTAATGTAAGGTTAAAAGTGGAACTAATTTGTTAATAATTAATTTTTTTCAAAATTATTATTTTTTTAATTCGTTTTTTTTTCATGTGGAAAATTAATTTTTCTAATTGAAAATTCAACTGTTCCGTTTTTGGTTACAAAAATATTTTTTTTCACTTGAAGATTCAACAACTTGGTTAATTTTTTTTTCGAAAATTAAAGTATTTTGTCGAGGATTTTCGCCTTTTTGGTAGAAAATTCATCTTTTTCTTTGAAAATTAATCTTTTTTGTTAAAAATCCATTTTCTTGGTTGAAGATTCTTCATTTTAGTTAAAAATTCATCTCTTTCATTGAAAATTTAACTATTTTGTGGAAATTTTTTTTTTTCAACATTTTTTATACTGAAAATTTAACTATTCCATGTTTATTTGAAAATTTATATTTTTCAGTAAAAAATTAGGTGTTTTTTTGTTTAAAATAAAAAAAAATGGTTGAAAATTCAACTATTCGGTTAAAAGTTGAACTCCTTTGTTGAATTTTTTTTTTTTGTTCATGATTTATTATTTCAGTTGAAAATTCATTTCTCTGGTTGATCATTTGACTATTTTTTCAAAAATTAGTGTTTTTTTTTTAATTTTTTAAACTGAATGTTTCATTATTTCAATTCCTATTTTAGTTAAATATTCATAGCTTGGATTGAAAATTCAACGATTTCGTGGAAAATTCTTACATTTTGTTAAAAATTCATCTTTTTTGGTAGAAAGTGTTGGTGGAAAATTTGTGTTTTTATTAATTGAAAATGAATTTTTTAAACTGAAAATTTAACTTTCATTTTTTTTTAATTCATCGATTTAGGTTGAAAATTCCACTATTTGGTTGAAAATTCGTCTTTGGTATAAAAGTAATTTCATTTAGTTGAAAGTTCACCATTTTTGTTGAAAATTTAATTATTTTTTGGAATTTCGCTTTTTTTCTGGTTGTAAATTTATTTTTTTACTTTAAATTTAACTATTCTGGTTTTGGTTGAAATTATATATTTTTTACTTGAACTGGGTTGATTTTTTTTTCGAAAATCCAAGTATTTTATCGAGGATTCGCCTTTTGGTAGAAAATTAATGTTTTTGTTTAAAAGTGAATCTCTTATGTTGAAAATCAATTTTTTTGGTTGAAGATTCTTAATTTTAGTTAAAAATTCCGATCTGTGGTTCCAAAATAGACTTTGTTGTGGAAAATTTTTTTTTTTTTATTGTTAAACAATTTTTTTACTAAAAATGTAACTATCCCATGTTTATTTGAAAATTTATATTTTTCAGTAGAAAATTAGCTGTTTTTTTATTTAAAATAAAAAAAATGGTTGAAAATTCAACTATTCGGTTAAAAGTTGAACTCTTCTGTTAAATTTTTGTTGTTTGTTTCATGATTTATTATTTTAGTTGAAAATTCATTTCTCTGGTTGAACATTTGACTATTTTGTCAAAAATTATTTTTTTTTTGTTAAAAATTTTTTAAACTGATAGTTTCATTATTTCATTTTTAGTTGAGAGCTTTTTTTTTTTTTTTGAAAATTCAACTATTCAGAAAATTTGTGTTTTTATTTATTGAAAAGAAATTTTTTTCAACTAAAAATTTAACTTAAATTTTTTTAATTCATCGGTTTTAGTTGAAAATTTCAGTATTTGGTAGAAAATTCATGTATTTTGTTGAAAATTCGTATTTTTTTGGTATAAAAGTAATCTCATTTATTTGAAAATTCATTATTTTCGTTGAAAATTTAATTATTTTTTGGAATTTCGCTTTTTTTCTAGTTGTAAATTTATTTTTTTACCTTAAATTTAAATATTCTGGTTTTGGTTGAAATTATATATTTTTGTACTTGAAGATTCAACTTGGTTGATTTTTTTTTCGAAAATCCAAGTATTTTGTCGAGGATTCGCCTTTTGGTAGAAAATTAATTTTCTTGATAAAAATTTAACTTTTTGTTTAAAAGTTAATCTCTTATTTTGAAAATCAACTTTTTTGGTTGAAAATTTTTCATTTTAGCTGAAAATTCATCTCTTTCTTTGAAGATTTAACTATTCCATGTTTGGTTGAAAATTTATATTTTGTAGTCGAAAATTAGCTACTTTTTATTTAAAATTTAAAAAAAATGTTGAAAATTCAACTATTCAAAAATTAATTGTTTTTTTTCTAATTTTTTGAACTTGAGTTTCATTTGTCGTTGATAGTTTATCTTTTTTTTTTTTTTTTTGAAAATTCAACTATTCTAATTGAAGATCCAGAATTTTAGTTAAATATTCATAGTTTAGATTAATAATTTTACAATTTCATGGAAAATTCTTATATTTGGTTAAAAATTCATATTTTCTAGTAGAAAATTAATCTTTTTTGTTAAAAATTTATGTTTTTATTTATTGAAAATTAATTTTTTTAACTAAAAATTTAACTTTCATTTTTTTAATTCATCGGTTGTAGTTGAAAATTCATCATTTGGGTTGCAAATTTATTGTTTGGGTTGAAAATTAAATTTTTTTTTTGAATTTTGCTTTTTTTCTAGTAGTAAATTTATTTTTTTTTACCTTAAATTTAACTATTCTATTTATGATTGAAAATTTATCTTTTTTTAGTTAAAAATTCACGTATTTTATTGAAATTTTTTTTTCCGGTAGAAAAATAATCACTTTGCTTGAAAAAATAACTACATTTTATTTATAAATTAATTTTTTTCAGTTGAAAATTGAACCATTTTGTTGAAAATTCGGTTTCAGAGGTGAAAATTAAATTTTTTTAACATTCTTTTTTTTGTTCGAAGATTTAATTGAAATTTCAACTGAAAAAAATTTAATTATTTTATGATTGGTTCTAAATTGGTCGTTTGAATCAAAAATTTAAGTGTTTAGTTAACAATTCATCTGTCTTCTTAAAAATTCGTCTTTTTCGGTAGAAAATAAATCTTATGGTTGAATAGTAATCTGATTGGTTTAAAACAATTTTTTTACTCAAAATTGCTTTTGTTTATCTTATTTATTTTGTTAAAAATTCGTCCTTCTTCAGAATAAGAATATTTCTTGGTCATAAGAAACAGTAAAAGTCTTTAAAATAAATTTAGAAGTAAATTTTTTTTTGCGATAATTACTGACCTAGATGCAGGGGAGACCGTTCTACAGTGAATAATGCAGCCTACAGTGGATAATTAATTAAAAATACTAATGCATCTAAAAAAATTAATTTCATAAATAGTTAAGGCACTATATCTGATAATAAATTAAAACTAATTATTTTTCTTTTATTTGTGCTCTTAATTAATGATTATCCACTGTAGGTTGTATTATCCACTGTAAGGAAGTTTCCCCTAATATTGTATTCATACCTGAAAAAATGTATAACGGTCAGAGAAAATGAAAAATTGGTCAGGGAAAGGTCAGGCAATTACTAAATTGGGATTAGCCAGCAAGCCAGCGTTTTGAATAGGTCATAACTAGTTCCTAGTGCCACAATAGGCTTTATAGCTTGAGCGCCAGGGGAGCTCTCCATGGGCTTCCCGTCCGTATTAAAACTATTAAAACTATCCTTGATCCGTGCCATCAAATGTACTCTGATTTGCCTAAAATTTATAAAATAATCGTCTTTCATGGTTTAGAACAAAACTAATATGATGCACCGAAATTGGGTAAAAGGTGATGCGCCAGAAAGTATAAAGCGCAATAGGGTTCATAGCTTGAGCGCCAGGGGAGCTCTCCATGGGCTTCCCGCCCGTTTTAGAACTAAAACTAGCTCCTTTCAAAAAGTATCTCACCCATCACCGTACAGTACTAATCTCGTTTAATATATTTTCTCGCCGGCTCTTCTCCAATTTCCGCAGCTCGGCTTGATAATTAGATTCTCGTGGAAGCTGCAAGAGGATGAGGAACTTAACGAATTTCTATTTCCTAAGGACCTAAGACCTGGAAATGAGGATCCGTGTGAATGCGACGATGCTTTCGGAAAAGCGGCAGAGGTCGAAGGACAGGAAGGAGAGAAAGTTTGAGAAAAAGATGGTTGGAGGAAAGCAGTGTGAGAGAGAGAAAGGGGAAAAAGAGAGAGGCGTAAAAGCGTACTCGTGTCGCACGTACGCTCGTCTGACGGGGACGTGCCTGGAATCGCAAGTCCTCCTAGCCAGAGCCCAGAGCCAACCCCCTGAGTCCGCCACCACCTCCACAATATCCTCCTCCAACATCCCTCTCGGCCTCATTGCGAAGACCAAACACATGCTCCCTATCTATCATCAAGATGTATTAGCGTCCAACATTTGCTGGCTGAACTCGTCCTCGTCCTGCATTATGCACGAGGCCTTACCTACCGCGATATCCTGATCCACATGCTCGCGGAGCCTCACTTGTTTTACATCTTCTCATCTTCAACCAGCTTTCGGCTCTCTAGGATCCTTCCGAAAACATCACCTTTTACCCAATATATAGTTTCAATACGGGCGGGAAGCCCATGATGAACTCCCCTGGCGCTCAAGCTATAAAGCCTATTGTGCGTTATACTTTCTGGCGCATCACCTTTACCTAATTTCGTGGATCATATTAGTTTTGTTCCAAACCATGGAAGACGATTATTTTATAAGTTTTAGGCAAATCAGAGTACATTTGAGGGCCCGGATCAAGGATAGATTTAATACGGGCGGAAAGCCGATGAAGAACTCCCCTGGCGCTCAAGCTATAAAGCCTATTGTGCGTTATGCTTTCTGGCGCATCACCTTTTACCTAATTTCGTGGATCATATTAGTTTTGTTCTAAACCATGAAAGACGATTATTTTATAAATTTGAGGCAAATCAGAGTACATTTGAGGGCCCGGATCAAGGATAGTTTTAATAGTTTTAATACGGGCGGGAAGCCCATGAAGAACTCCGCTGGCGCTCAAGCTATAAAGCCTATTGTGCTTTATACTTTCTGGCGCATAACCTGTTAATCAATTTCGGTGCATCATATTAGTTTTGTTCTAAACCATGAAAGACGATTATTTTATAAAATTTGGGCGAATCGGAGTACATTTGAGGGCCCGGATCAAGGATAGTTTTAATACGGGCGGGAAGCCCATGAAGAACTACCCTGGCGCTCAAGCTATAAATCCTATTGTGCTTTATACTTTTTTTTTTCTAAAAAAGCTCTCTATATCGGCCGCAATAATTGCTGTTAGATTTTCTGGTTAAAATATTACACTAAACAATGCACTCTTGTAGATATATTATGGATTTGGCGAAAACCTGAGTCGTTTTAAGAACCTTAAGGGGCTTGATGAATTTTTTTTTCAAATGCAAATTTAACTATTTCAATTAAGAATTTGTCATTTTAGTTGAAAATTTATCTGTTTGGTTGAAAAATAACTATTTTGTTGAAAATTCGTGTTTCTTCTCTTGTTGAAAATTTGTTTTCTTTTGTTCAAAATTAATTTTTTCAAATAACAATTTAATTATTCCATTTTTTATTGAAAATTGATCTGTTTCAACTAAAAATTCGTTCTTTTTAGTGGGAAATTAATCTGCTTAGTTGAATATTAATATGTTTGGCTTCAAAATTCAACAATGTTGTTGAAAATAATGTTTTTTGTTCAAAATTAATAGTTTTGTAAATTTTTTTTTCTTCATTGATTGAAAAATCTTTCTAGTTGAAAAGTTCAACTTCTTGGTTGAAAATTCGGTATTTTTGTTGTTAAAAATTAATTTTGTAAATGGTAAATTAAACTGTTCCAGTTAAAAATTCATAATTTCAGTTAAAAATTAATCTCTTTGTTTGAAAATTTGATTATTGTGTTGAGAATTCAATTATTTTGTTGAAAAGTCATCTTTTTTAGTCGAAACCTTTTTTTTAACATTCTTTTTTTTGTCGAAAATTCGTTCTTTCAAATTGAAAATTAATATTTTCATAGAAAGTTAATCCTTTTTGTTTAAAAATGTACTATAATATTTATGGCTTAGAATCCATATCTTTTGCTTGAAAATTGAATTATTTTTCTGAAAATTCAACAAATTTGGTTAAAAGTAAAAATTTAACAATTTTTTCAAAAAACCATCTTTTTTTGTTTAATTTGAACCGTTTTGTTGAACATTTCATCTTTTGGGTTAGAAAATTCGTCCTTTTGTAATTAAAATTCATATTTTGGTAGAAAAGTCATCGATTTGGATTAAAAATTGAACGATTTTATTGAAAATTGATTATATTATTAAAAACTCATATTTTTTAGGTGAAAATTCTATCGTTTTGTAGAAAATTCGCGTTTTCGGCTTAAAATTCCAAAATTTTGTTGAATTTTTTCTTCTTGACTGCAAAATCTTCCTTAGTAGCAGATTTGTCTTTTTAGTTTGAAAATTCATCTCTTTCGGTTAAAAATTAATATTTTTTGGTTGAGGATTCAATTGTTTTGTTGAAAATTCATTTCCTTGATTGAAGATTTATAACTTGGGTTAAAAGTTTAATTATTCTGTTCAAGATTCATCTCATTGGTTACAAAATTTTAATATTTTATTAAAAATTCGTTTTTTCGTACAAAATTAATCTTCTTGTATGAAGATTCATCTTTTTGGTTAAAAATTCATTGGTTGCGAATGACCTCTAATTAAATCTGAAGAACCTAATTTAAAATTGGTATATTTATGCTGAAATACGTGCTGTTACACGTTCTGTGGTCGTGCGGTTGCATAGACCGCACGGCCATACTTCAAGATATTGACCTGTGAAGGCTGTTATCGATACAGTTCAATTCTTTTTGTTCCACTTGTAAATTTCCAGATCGAAATTTGAAATATTTTAGGTTTATTCTAGCAAGAAATCATTTTCAAAATTATTTGCCTGAAGAATTATCGGCTAATTAGTGAAGACAGACTAAAAATGGCACAAAAGGCTGCCGGTGGTAAATCGTCTGAACAAATTGGAACTCGATACCAGGTAACGAGGTGCAAAACAGGTCATAACATATCTTCTTTTGGTCATCGAGTCTTGATTCAGATTCTATTTGAAGAATTGAAGTGGTTGCGTGCCTTTATTCGGTGTATCGACGTTACGCTCTTTTTGTCACCATCTCGGTGTAAGAACTCTCGTCGAGAATCGCAATTAAAATAGTATAGGATCGGATATTTGTTCTGTGCAGTATCATCAGAATTACGAGGCGTAAAAAGCTAATTCCCCACTTTTACGGTGTGTACGTGCGGACAGAGAGAGAGAATGATAGTTGGGGGGGGGGGAGCGGCCTCATAGGCATGCAGGTCCCGGAGCAGAAGCAACCGCTCTGTATACCGAATTCGAATCAATTGATTGGCTGTTGATTGGAAATTGAATTAGATCGGAATGCGCGTGTCTCTCAGCAGGGAGGGACGATTCTGCTTCTGCTGCCTTCAAATGCGTTTGGAATATCAATGCCATCCACATTTCGAAGCTTCGACCCCTTGCTGCGTAACTTCCGCTCCCTTCGGCCTTCAATCGCCACTACCCTCGAACTTTTTCCTAAGCCTCGACCTTGTTCAGACAGCAGACAGCACGTTTTGATTCGCACCTGTGAAAACAAAAGACTTTAGGCAAATCAACCTTTAGGTATGGACCTGATTTCATTTTTGCACTAACATCGACCTCAAATTGACACCGGATTCGAGTAGAACCGCGGTAAATTACAGATGTGGCCGTGCGGTCTATGGGACCGCATGACCATGTGTCCACGTTAATTTGCATAGGGATAATCGGGACGTGAAATTTGCCTGGAATGGTCGCGTTCCGTACTCTGGGGTACCCGAATCAAGCTCAAATTTGTTTTTTGTGTGGCATCTTGCGTTTTGAATAAATTGAAACAGAAACGTTAAATTGTGATGCTACTGTGGACGTGCGGTCCACTGAAACTACTAATAACGGTAGTCTCCTGGAAGGCTGGGGGGCACATATCAGAAGCATGGTGCGGTCTGTGAGACCGCACGGCCACACTTAAAGGTCAAATAGTTACTGAATAAATATATCAATTTAAAATTTAAAAATATTTGAAATTGTTTAGGTCATCCATAAATTACGTGAAACAATTTCGGTGGAGGTGGGTGTGTTGATAAAATCTTACGGTTTCTTGTGAGAGGGAGGATTCGAAAATCTTACTTAAGAGAATTTTTTTTTTAAGTAGTAATTTTCAGTAAAATACATGAATTTTCAACAGAATAGTTCAATTTTCAACTAAAAATGATAAATTAAGAGCCAGAAATGGAATAATTTAATTTTCAACAAAAAACTAATTTTTAACCAAATAATTAAATCTTCAACCAAAAAAAGATAAATTCTCAAAGAAAAGTGTCATAGTTGATATTTACATCAAAAAATATTTTATTTTTCAATTAAAAACAGTACAATTAAACCAAGAAAAACGGATTTTCAACCATTTATTTGAATCTTCAACCAAAACAGATTAATTTTAAAATCAAAAAGAGGAATTTTCAACCAAAAAAGATTCTTTAGTCAACGGAGAAAAAAAATTATCCAAACTGTTGAATTTTAAAGGAAAAAAGGCGAATTTTCTACAAAACAGTTAAATTTTCTACCAAAATAATTGAATTTTCAACCTAAAAAAGACGAATTTTCAACCAAATAAATTTTTTTTCAACTAAAAAAGATAAATTTTCAATCGAAAATGGAATAGTTGCATTTTCAGTAAAATAACTGAATTCTCAACAAAAAAACGAGTTTTCAACAAAACAGTTAAATTTTCAACCAAAGAAATGAATTTTCAACCAAAATGATGAATCTTCAACCAAAACAAAAAAGTATTTTTAACGAGATAGTTGAATTTTCGACCAAATAAATTATTTCTCAACTAAAAAAGATAAATTTTCAATCGAAAATAGAATAGTTGCATTTTCAGTAAAATAATTAAATTCTCAACAAAAAGAAAACTAATTTTCCCAAAAATAATTCAATTTTCAACCAAAAAAATATTTTTTAGTCAAAAGAAAAAAAAATTATCCAAATTGTTGAATTTTTTAGCCAGAAGACGAATTTTCTACAAAAGATTGGAACTTTCCACCAAAATAATTGAATTTTCAATCTAAAGAAGACGAATTTTGAACCAAATAAATTATTTTTCAACTAAAAAAGATACATTTTCAACCGATAATGGAATAGTTACATTTTCAGTAAAATAATTAAATTCTCAACAAAAATAAAACAAATTTTCAACAAAATAGTTAAATTTTCAAACAAAAAAAAATGAATTTTCAACCAAAAAAATTAATTTTACACTAAAATGATTAATCTTCAACCACATCAAAAAAGTATTTTTAACCATGTAGTTAAATTTTCGACCGAAATGATTAATTTTCAACTGAGAAGATTACTTTTCTGCCAAAAAGACGAATTTTCAACAAAATACGTACATTTTCAACTAGAATAGATAAATTTTTAATAAAAAATGGAATAGTTGAATTTTCAGTTGAAAATTTGTATTTAAAAAAAACAAGATTTTTCAACGCAATTCTTTAATTTCCAATAAAAGAAATAAATTTTATACAGCAAAGATAAATTTTTAACCAACAAGATTAATTTTCTACCAGAAAAGTCGAATTTTCAACAGCATACATGAATTTTCCACAAAAAAAGTAATGATAAAGGATTTAAAAAAATGCTGAAGAAAATAGTTTAATTTTCAACAAAAAAAAAATACATTTTCAACAAAAATTGGAACATTTATATTCTCAGTTAAAAAAAATTAGTTTTCAACCAAAAAAGAAAACGAATTTTGGAAAAAATAGTTAAATTTCTTAGCAAAAAGAGTTAAATTTTTAACCAAATAGTTGAATTTTTCAATAAAAATAGATTTCTTCAATTTTCAGTTGATTAAAAAGATTTTTCAAACCTAAAAAAAGAATTTTTTTCAAATTGTTAAGCTTTCAACCAAACATGAGAATTTTCAACCAAGAAAATTAAAATTCGATAAAAAAAATAATTTCCACCAAATACATGAATTATCAACAAAATA
>CAKNXH010060015.1:0-14275 GCA_932178445.1 Andricus quercusramuli | reverse complement strand
TTAGTAAATTTCTATTTTTAAATTGAGCAAAATGAAGACTTTGGTTTGTCTATTTCTATTATTGAAAAAAATAACAATGCTTCCTCTATGAGGAAGCAAATACATTTGCTAATGGGAAGCAAAGTGCTCGTGAAATGAGCACCATATAATTATAAATACAAACAAAGTGGAAACACTCGAAATCGAATTCACAGCTAGTTTTTATTGTATGGATTTTATTTATTTCCTTGATGTTGTTTATTTTATTGATTTTGTTGATAATAAATCGCTTTTATTTATTCTAGTGATTCCATTCAATTTATTGCTTGTATTGATTTATTCTGTTCTATTTTTTAATCAAAACAATCAAGTAGATCAATAAAATAACTAAAAATAAAAAATAAAATTATTACCAATAAAATGAAAAATAAAAAAATCCAGAACATCAATGAAATCCATAAATTGAATAAAAGCACTAAAATCAGTAAAATCACTGCAATTTTGATTTTATTGATAATAATCTGATTTTAGTATTTTATTCAAGTTATTGACTTCATTGCTTCATTTCATTGTATTTTTTATTAAAAGAATCACATATTCATACTGATTTTCTTTATTTTATTAAAAAATACGATGAAATGAATACAAAAAATCAATAAATTGAATGAAATCACAAAAATCAGTATAATTCTGACTTCATTGATTATAATTTGATTTTCTTGATCTTAGTGACTTTATTCAATTATTGATTTTATTGATTCATTCCATTGTATTTTGTAATAAAATAAAGAAACTTAATATAAAAATACGATTTTAAAAAAATGCAATCAAATGCATCACTAAAATCAATCGAACAATCAAAGAACAACATCAATCAAATTAATAAAATAAAATTTATATCGGTTTCACTGATTTCATTGATTTTATTGACTTTATTGATTTCATTTATTTGATTCATTTTATCCGTTTAATTCGTTAATTCTATTGATTTTATTCATGTTTTTCATTTTATTGATAATTTATTGGGGGACAAAGGGCATTTTTTAGCACCGCCGCCCTCCAAAAGCTTATCACAAAAAAGATTTTTGTTGCTCCATCCAATTCAAAAAATATTAATATTTATTAATATTTTTATAATATTTATGCATATTCACGGTAATGTTTAGAAACAAAAAAAAAATTGACGAGAGTACGAGGACGCGAACGCATGACGGCAGATTCTGTAGCCTTGAACCTAGACCATTACCCCGCCGCTCCTTAGTCAGTAGTCCTGTAATTCAAACCGATAGTTATATTGTGCGGATTTCTTGTAACCCTTTTTTCTCGTAAACCGCTTTCCATCTTAGTAAACTGTTTCAGCTTTTTTTATCTCAAATGAGGCCCTCTTCGCTCACAAAAGATGACCACAATCCGTGTCCCCCGTTACAAGCTTCTTCATATAATTAATTTATAGTTGGACCACTTGATAAACTTGGAATTTATGAATAAATTTGCAGAGGGCCTAATTTCGAAATTCCAGAAATCGAATTTGATGGTTTCGGAATTTATTGCTGGATAACTTGATAAATTTCTAATTTCTAATTTCAAAATGTTCAAATCATAATTTCAAAGTTATAATATGAAGTTGGGTAAATTTACAAATTTACATACAATTATAAATTGATTTATGTATGAAATTGGTGCATTTGCAGTTGCTGTCTTCAAAAACTTTTTAAATATTTGCGCCACAATCGATTTCGCGAGTGGCAATGTGTGGTGCGGACTTCAGAGCATTGAAGATTCGGAGCGCGAATTTGACAGCCGGTCTGTTGGCGAGTTTGCTTTGCTGCTTACCAATACAGTCTTATGGTCCTCACATACAGGACATCTCAATTTTATTCTACATTTTTCTCCATTTCGCGACGTATTTCGCGAAATTTAGGTTCGCCATCATCAACATTTGGGTCTTCGAAAATCAGTTAGCCTCTGAAAATACTTCTGTGATGTCAGAATTGTGAGTAAAAAAAATAAATTTGCGAACGGTTCGCGCCGTTCAAATGCTCTGAAGAATCGCGTGTATCAAGAAGTGCCCACAACTCGTGATAACATGATCGAGCGAATCAGGTCTGCTTGTGCACAAATATCACCAGACACAATTCGCAGTTGTGTGGAATCTTTCAAAGCTCGGATTAACAAGTGCATCGAAGTGCGAGGACACCATTTTGAGCACTTATTGTAAAATAATTAATCGAAATCAAGCATCCCTGTGGTGAGAGACAAGGGGACTCACCGAAATCAAGTACCCCGATGGATGGTGAGAGGCAAGGGGACTCAGCGAAATTAAGCACCCCGAAGGGAATAGACAACTACTACGTCCGCGTCGTTAAGGCTCTTTTACACCTTCCGTCAATCAGTCGTCGACCGACAAACATATCGGAATATCCATTCACACCTTCGGAAAATTCAATTTAATCTAGTAATAGTTTAGTTATATTCTAAAACTCACTGAAAGTTTATTAAAATATTACTAGATTTCACTGAATTTTGCGGAGGTGTGAATGGATATTTCGATACATTGGTTGGTCGACGACCGATTGACGGAAGGTATAAAAGAGCCTTTATTCTTGAGTAGAGCTAAAAGTAGTGTCAAGAATTTCGTTTTTCGCAATTGCAGCGCCATCTATCGCGAATCGAAACAAATTTTCCGAATAAAACTTACGTATTTCGTAAAGGAGAATCTGAATCTGTGATAAAAAATTGGGGTTGCCATTTGAAATTACAAACTTACCCCCACCCCTGCCTCCTGTGGGGGTGGGGTAAATTTTAAATAATCTTTTTTCCCCGTCGAAAATAAAAAGTTTTTATTCCAGACATTTTTTCCGTAGCATGCGTATTTTTTGAGATATTTCGTTGTCTCAAGTTAAAAAAAACACCCTGTATATTGGACTTTCATGGCATAACAAATAATTATATTAATTAATTATTAATTTTCTTTATCAAAATAGCCGATCTGTCTAGAAACTAGTCGATCCAAGCAAGTAACATATCGTTGGAATCGTCAAGAAACGTAGATTTCGAATATCATATTTCCAAATTGCTACTTGCAAAATCAAAATTTTTTTATGTTTCGTATTGTATTCCCCATGAGTACAAAGGACCCACCGCTGACATGGGTCGACGACAGACGCTGGCGAGCACTTGACCACGTTAGGGGAAGTTCGGTAGTGGGGGTAAACCAAGCAGGTAGATGGCGATGAAATGGGCACTGCCCGCAACGTTACCCTGTAAAAAGGAGAGCATTCAAGTGGATTATATAGCAATGAAAAAATTGTACACTTTAATGCCTATAAATCAACACAGATTCCGGTTTCGTCCGAATGTTGATTCAACGGCATTCAAATGCATTGATTGTATTCGATATATCCGTTCGGAAAAAGCATTAAATGGCATTCGGCTTATTTAGTAATTCAACAGCATTGGACGGCATTGGTTCCATTCTATGCCTTCGATCGCTGAAGGCATTGCATGGCATTAAACTGATACGGTCATTCAAGTGCATTTAATGGCATTAAATTAACAGCATCACAAAGAAGCCACTTTAATGCTATAATTTTTTTGTGTGATTGAAAATGATTCGAACGAAAAATGTCTAATGCCATGAAGCGCATTCGGACAAAAACGGAATTTGTTTGGATTTATAGGCATTAAAGTGTACGATTTTTTCAATGTCATATAATCTACTTCAAGACTTGCATGTTGGTGGCGGAAGTGAGAACGTGTTTGGTGACAGGTGGTGAGAAGATTTTACTGAATTTGTGTGGAAGGTGTGAGTGGGAGTGCGAGGGTGGAAGCCGAGGAGGTGAGTAGAGTTGTGTGGGGTGGATTGGGGAGATAAAAAGTGGTTTTTTGCGAGGGAGTGAGGTGGGATTCAGGTAGATAGAGAAAGTGAGGTTAGGTTGGCAAGGAGTCGGAGGAGTTTGCGGTCGGGATTCTTGGGCATTTAAGGGCTCAAGGGTGGTTATAGCAGAGTGAGGGGATGTTAAGGGAGAGAAAGGGGAGTCTGAACGGGCCGTGAGTAATAGAAAAGGAAAAAAACAAGGGAAATAAAGGGAAAATTTGGCGGCGAATCTGCAGAGACATCTGTCGGCCGCGGTGGGTATTGCATGGAGAGGTCCCAGTTACCGGCAGCAGAGCGCGAGGTAAGCAGTGAGAGTGCTGTCAGTGCTGCTAGTGAAGTTGACGGGGAGGAAATTTTCCACGTGCCACGACGGACAGCAACGCGTGGCTCGGGGTCGAGTAGCGCGTCGGGGTAGGGAAAATTAAGTTGGAGGGGAGGAAAGAGAAGGAAGTGGCGGTTGTGGAGTTGGAGAGCTGGGAAGAAAAGTTGGGGGTCATGCGGAATAAGAGTAGGATACAGGATGAGGGAGTTTTCATAGATCACGATTTGACGAGAAAGGAAAGGGATGTACAGAGAATGCTTTATGACAGGGCGAGGAGGGAGAGGAGAGAAGGGAGATCGGCGAAGGTAGGATATCGGAAAATAAGAGTAGACGGGAAGATGTGGGTGTGGGATGAGGAGAGAGGTTTTGAAGGAAGTGCAGGGGGATTTGTTTCGTAGGAAGTAGGGGGGTGGGGTTAACGCACGGTAGAGGAGTAGTGAAGGTGCTGTACTGGAACGTAGCAGGGGTAAAGAAGAAGGACGAGGAGTTCTGGCGGTATATCCAGGAATTTGATGTTGTTGGACTGGTAGAGACGTGGGTAGGAAGACAGGAATGGGATAGAATAGAGCCAAATCTACCAAGGGGGTATAGGTGGAGACTTCAGGAGGCGGTCAGAGTGAAGAAGAAAGGAAGGGCCAGTGGGGGAATTATAACCAGGGTTAGAGATGGATTAGAGGAAAAAGTTCATGGAGAGGAAGAGGGGGAGGGAGTGCAAATGAGGGAAATAAAAATAGGAGGGATAAAGTGTAAGTTTGTGACAGTGTACAATAAGGATGGCATGGAAAAAATTAAAGAAAGAGTGGAAGACCTGCTGAGCGAAAGAGAAGAGGGTATGGTGGTATTAGGTGGGGACTTTAATGCGAGAATGGGGAGCGAAGGGGAGAGCTTCGAAAGGAAATCGAAGGCTAATGTAATAAATAAGGAGGGGGAGATTCTAAGGGACTGGATGGAGGATAGAGGGTGGGCAGTGGTGAATGGTATGGCAAATGGGGACGAAGACGGAGAATACACATATGTACGTAAGGTGGGGGTATCGGTGATAGATTATGTGGTCATGAATATGCAAGGATGGGAGGAGACGGAAAAATTCGCAGCAAAGGGGAGGGTGGAATCAGACCATCAGCCATTGAGTCTGTGGATAAGAGGTGAGGGTGGCGGAAGGCAACGCAGGGAAGAAGTCTCGATAGGGGAGAGGGTGACCTGGACGAGGGAGGCGATACAGAAGTATCAGGAGCAGCTAGGAAAGGTACGCTTTGAAGGGGAGTCGGTGGAAGAGATATGGGAGGATCTGAAAGAGAAGGTGAAAGGTTGTGTGCAAAAGAAGGTATTTAGAAAGAGGAAGAAAGGAATGGCGAAGCCGTGGTGGGATCGGGAATGTAAAAAGATGAAGAGGAAGGTGAAGAGGAAGTACAAGAAGTGGAAAGAGGGTAATGCGAGAAGGGAGGAGTACGTCGAAATGAGGAAGGGGTTTAGATTGGTGTGTAAGAAGAAAGAACAGGAAAAGGAGAAAGATCTGGAAGAGGAGTTAGCAAATGTTAAGACAGAGGGGGACGTCTGGAAGATAATAAATAGGTTTAGGAAGCGTAGGGTGGGGGTTAGCTAGAAGATAGGGAGTGACGAGTGGAGAGAGTTTTTCAAAGAATCATTCCAGGGCTCGGATTCAAGGAAGACGGATGGGGGAAGTAGAAGAACGGAAGAGGCAGAGATGGAGGAGTTGAATGACGAGGAGATAGAGAAGCAGATAAGGAAGTTGAAAAGGTCAAAAGCAGCAGGGCTGGATGGGGTAGGGAACGAAGCATGGCTGTTTAGTACACAAAAGGTTAGGGAGAGGCTGAAGGAGGTAGTGAAAAAAGTATGGAGGGGCGAGGGATTCCCAGGAGGGTGGAGAGAAGGGTTAATAGTGCCACTGTATAAGAAAGGGGATAGAGATAGGCAGGAAAATTATAGAGGGATTACGCTAATGAATACGGCGTATAAGGTATACGCGATGGTGGTGGCAGAGAGACTGCGGAAGGATGTCGAGGGGAAAGGAATATTGCCGGAGACGCAGGCGGGATTTAGGGCGGGCAGGAGTACTATCGACAATATCTACGTGCTGCAGCACGTGGTGGATAGAGAATTAGCGACGAAGGGCACGAGAGTGTACGCGTTTTTGGTGGATCTCAAAGGCGCGTTTCCGTCGGTGGATAGGGGGAGGTTGTGGGAGGCGGTGGAGGATAGGGGAGTAGAGAGAGGCCTAATTGAAAGGGTAAGGGAGATATATGAAGAGACCAAAGACAAGGTAAGAGGAGGGAAGGGGATTTAGGAGGGATTCTGGATGGATGGGGGGCTCAGGCAAGGGTGTCCACTTAGCCCAACGCTTTTTGCGATTTTAATTGCGGATATGGAAAGTAAGCTGGAGGCCGGGGTGGTAGGAGGAGTCAGGATAGGAGGGGTTAGAATTTGGTCACTAGCGTATGCAGATGACAGTGTTTCTGGCAACCAGCGAGGAGGCCTTAAAGGAGATGATGAAGAGGTTGAGAAGATACCTGGATGAAAAGGGGTTAGAGCTGAATGCGGAAAAGTCCAAGGTTATGGTCACGAAGTAGTATAAGGAGACCCCACTCCCATGCGGTCTTTGGAAAATTCGGACGCGTAGATTAGAATTTAGTTAGTTTGCATCGCTCGCGGCGCCTCTTGCGGAAAAGCGTTGAAATACATGATTTACAAATGGCGGCACCAATGGTGTGAGCCAGTGTGAGCCGGGGAAAACAAACGCACACATGCTTGTCACGAAACACAGATTTTTACGAATGTGTATGCCTGTACGTATGTAGATCTATATGTATGTATGCATGTTTCCGCAAGAGGCGCTACGAGCGATGCAAACTAACTAAATCCGAATCCACGCGTCCAAATTTTCCGGGAGTGGGGTCTCCTTATACTACTTCGTGGTTATGGTGTTCAAAAAACGAGGGGGAAGGGATAAGGGAAGGAAGTGGATGGGAAAAAGGAGGTACAGGAGGTGAAAGAGTTTGTCTACCTGGGCTTTGTGTTTCGAAGGAATGGGGGATTGGATGGTCACATAAAAGAGAGAGTGAGGAGGGCCAATGTGGAGATGAGGCAGGTGTGGGGGTTGGGAAAGAAGTTATTCGCTGATGATTTTGGAAGGAGAATGAAATTGTTTGATTCACTAGTGATGAGTGTGCTATTGTATGGGGTAGAGGTGTGGGGGTGGAAGGAAAGTGAAGAGGTAAATAGAACGTAGGAGAGGTATGTAAAGTGGACCCTGGGGTTGGCAAGGAACACGTCTAATTATATTGTCAGGAGGGAGACAGGGAGAACGAGTGTAGGAATTCTAGCAGGGAGCCGCGCGTGTAAATATGAGGAGACATTTTTGGAAGAGGGGGGAAGTAGGCTGGTTAGGGAGTGTTGGTGGGAGGAGGAGAACAAGGGAGGGGGTGGGAAGATGGAGGCGGAGAGGAAACGGTATTTTAGAATGAATGGACTGCAGATGGATTAAGTGAGAAGGATGCACGAGGAAGGAAGGAAGGTTTATGACTTGGTTAAGCAAAATGGCATGGAGAGAGAGGAGACAGAGGGGGAAGAGAGAATAAGAGAGTCAAGGTTTAACGGGAACTATGTGTGGATTATGCCAAGGGCAAGAGCGCAATATTTGTGTGTGAAAGGAGAGAAAGGAAGTCAGGAACTTATAGCGAGGATGAGGTGTGGGTGTATGGAGGGTTTCAATAGGTTCTGGCTCTCTCGGGAGAAGAGGATGTGTGAATTGTGTGGAAAGGGGGATGCAAGAGTAGAGCACTGGTTGGAGGAGTGCGTGGAGGTGGAAAGAAGTGAGATAAGTATGGAGGCATTGTTGCATGAAAAGGGGGAAAAAAGGGCAGTAGCATGGGTGAAAGGAGTGTTGGGTAAGATGGAGACGAAGAGAAGGAAGTAGGAAGAGGAATGGGGACGGAAAGATTGTAAATAAGAGAGAAAGTAGATATAAGTAACATGTAAATATTGTAAATAGTAGATAAGTAGAAGGTATTAGAGCGAAAACAGAGGTTGGCAAGCGAGGCAATGCGAAAAAGTAGCGAGGCGAAGCGAGGAAGGCAAGGCGATACGAGCGTACGGCTTAGAGATAAGGAATGGATGGATGTTAGTTTTTGAGGGTTAGTTTTAAGAAAATTCTGTAAAAATGGATGTGTAAGCAAGTCAATTTTTTTAGGCCAGCAGACTGAAAAATAAACGTTTATCTATCTATAATCTACTTCAATACTCTCCTTTTTACAAGGTAGAGGTCTATTTAATTATATTCGAGATATTTTTTAATACGATTTGAGAGAACAGAAAGGCACATGATTATGTGCAGTAGATTTATAAGGCACCTGTCACTGCAGAGTGGAGAACTAATTCTGCTTTTCGTCTTCTTGAGACTAAATTTCATTCCTCTAATATCCATTTCTAAACTAAAACGCGTTTTGTTTGATGACAGTTTCTTAATCACAGCTGTTTTAATTATTTCTTTTCTCTATTTTCAATACAATTAGCAAATGGTATTTGAAACCGACCCACTTTGACTAGTAATATTTTTCGCCACCAGCAGTGGCCCCAACTTTGGCATGTTGAGCTACTGCGCTTGCCCGGCGCAGCGGTCCTCATTGGTAGCTGTTGGCGCGCGATTTAAACCGAGTATAATTAACAATTATTGAAATTAAAGTAGAGAATTATTATCAATTGCACATTAATATTTATATTTCAATGAAAAAGGTTTTTGAATAAAGAAATGTTTATTTAAAGATTAAAAAATACTTATTTGCAATATTTTTGAATATAAGTTAGTCTTTGGAACTGAAAAAATAAACTATTAATTACAAAATATACACATTATTTTTTTTTTCTAACCTTACATCACAAATTACGTAATTTCTAATATTAACGCGCAATTTATAATAATTATCTACTTTAATTTCAATAATTGTTAATTATACCCGGTTTAAATCGCGCGCCAACAGCGACCAATGAGGACCGCTGCGCCGGACAAGCGCAGTAGCTCAACATGCCAAATTTGGGGCCACTGGCCACCAGATTGCATATCGCAGTTCTGCGGTTCCCAATAGGGCGCACCCATGAGACCAGTGATGGGAAAGTAAAATACTCGTGGTAATTTACTTGGTTTTCTACGGTAATTTACCTGGTATTTTACGTCATCAGTTTTCTACATGATGTAAATTACGTCTTGTTCTATATATGAGGGCGCCACCTCTGAGGCGGGAGATTGAAACCTCGAATCAGATAGCCAATCAGAAGTTTTCTACATGTATTTTACATATTCCAGGTATTTCAAGTAAAATACCTCGTTTAGGTATTATATGTAAAAAAAACTTCCAGTTACGCGTAACTGCACATCCCTGGTTGCATTATTATTTTTCAATTAACAATATAGGCATTGAAAGAAAAAACTCTTACGCCCTTACGAATGCCGATACCAGAAATTCAAAGAAGTGAGGTTATGCACAGTTCTACAGGTCCGCCATCTTGTCACGTAATTTACTAGGTTTTTTACCGGTTTTCTACGTAAAATACTTCACTTTGGTATTTTACTTCAAAACCATCGAGTTACGCGTAACTGCACATCCCTGCATGAGACATGAGTTCTATGGCACTTTACTGCGCAGATGTAAGTGCTGCGCACGATTTTCACTATACTCATGACTTGCGCAAGTCCGCAACTTGCGGATCTGTAATCGTGTGAAAGGGCCCTCACACGATTGTAGATCCGCAACTCCGCAAGTTGCGGACTTGTGCAAATCATGAGTTGTGAAAATAGAGATTTTTCCGTCAGCGGAAAAATCTCTGAACAGTGGCGGCGTAGCATGGGTTGGCACCCGGGGCGGTTGCGGTGTGGCACTTTGGTTTTGTCACCCCTTATCGGCACCCCTTGGTGTTAGGCACCGGAGCTGGCACCCGGGCGGACCGGCATAACCTCAAACATAACCTCTATAGTTGCTTCTATACAATAATAATCAACATGCTTGTTGATGATAATTTATCATGTTAACAACTGTCAAAAACGCTTACCTTATGTGCACAAAAATATTATTTTGTTTGAGAAGCGAGACAAAACAGGAAACACCCGAAACTCATGCATACATAACTTTGAGAGAAATCAGCTGATTTGGCTTGTGCTCGTTTCTTTTCATCAAAATATTGAAAAATGTATTTAATTCATCGTCTTCATTCGGCCATAAATATTTTTAGCTCAAGAAACTTGCCTATAATTTGAAAAAAATTAAATTTTCTATTTAAAAAAAAATCGAGCATTCAAATTGCCGCCATTCGGAGATTTTTCCGCTGCCGGAAAAATCTCTATTTTCACTAGCCCTATGCATCGACCGTGTAGTTGTATGTCGTAGTAGCATCTTAACATCCGGACCAGTGAACTAATCCGACAGTTGGCGCTCCGATCAGGCCGGCTGGCTTTTGCAGTTCAATGCATGGGAAAAAAGTATAACATAATAAAAAAAAACTTGAAGTAGTTTCCAAATTTTTGCCGAAAATATTTTTTTTCGTAATAATATGCATAACAGTAATTAATAATTCTAAAAAAGTCACGAAAACAAGCAGGTGAATGGTGGTAAAATTAAATATTTAGATGTCAGCATTCTAAGGTTTAAAATTGTATGTCTTATTATAATTTATTTTGTTGTTTTTATTAGATAATTATAAGAATTCAAAATTTTATAATTAAATATATAAATCCTCAATGATGAATATTTATTAAAATGAATAAATATAATTGTAATAAAATAATATAATATTTTTTTATTGTTAATTCCAGGTGGCCGTTTAATAAAGGAAAAATTTTCCCGGTCATTTCCGGGGTTTTCCAGGTTTGCGAGAAAAGATTGAAACTCTTGAAGATATAATTTTTTTATTTGAAATTAGAAAAATTGAACTGCAAATTAAAACGCTTGAAGTGAAACTCTTTTGAATTTCAGACTTTTAAAAATAAAGCCTAAATTTTTTTTCATTAAACGCTCAGTGACTAAATAATTCTTAAACTTGTATCAATTGTACAGTTCAAAGATTTCAAAATATATATAAATCCACGCTATTACATATTTTTAATTCTCTAAATTGAAGAATGAATCAACGGATTTATAGATTCTCAACATTATATCATTTTAAGAAATTTTAAGTTAGAAACATTGAAAATTGCAAGATTAATATTTTTTTAAACTTAACACTTTTTAAATTGGAAGCAAAATTATTTTAATTTTTGGTTTTTACAAATGATTAATTGGCAAATTGTTATTCATACTTCGCAAAATGTTTTGAAATCTATTTTAAATATTCACTTTTTTTTTAATAAGGAATCATTCAAAATTTTTTCAGGAATATTACAAAAAAATTTTTTATTATCTTTAAACGTTTCAAAATCCTTAAAAAGCTTAAAAATTTCATTTTGAAATCTTCAAAAATCTATATTTTGTTTTGATAATTTTTTGAAATCTTTTTAAGTTTCAAATTATGTTTAAATCTTTTCAAAACTTTTTCAGGTTTCAAAAAATTATTAATACAAAATATAGATTTTTGAAGAATTCAAAATAAAATTTTTAAGCTTTTTAAGGATTTTGAAACGTTTGAAGATAAGAAAAAAAATTTTCGTGAGATTCCTGAAAATTTGTTAAATGATTTCTTATTAAAAAAAGAGAATGTTTAAAATAGACTTCAAAAATGAAGTCTATGAATAAAATATTTTGATAATCTATAAATTCCAATTTAAAAAGTGTTCAGTTTAAGAAAAATGTTAATCTTTCAATTTTTAAAGTTTCTAACTTAAAATTGCTCACAATGATATGATTTTCAAAATCTATAAATTCCAATTTAAAAAGTGTTCAGTTTAAAAAAAATGTTATTCTGTCAATTTTTGATGTTTCCAACTTAAAATTGCTTACAATAATATAATTTTGAAAATCTATAAATTCATTGATTCATTCTTCAATTTAGAGAATTGAAAATACATATGTAATAGCGTGGATTTATATATATTTTTAAATCTTTGAACTGTACAATTTATCAAAGTTTAACAATTATTTACTCACTGAGCGTTTAATGAAAAAAAATTTAGGCTCTAATTTCCAAAGTTCAAAATTCAATAGAGTTCCACTTTAAGTGTTTTAATTTGCAGATCAGTTTTTATAATTTCAAATAAAAAAATTTTACCTTCAGGAGTTTGAATCTTTATTCATAAACCTGGAAAACCCAGAAGTGACCGCGAAATTTTTCCTTGATTAAAACGGCTACCTTGCATTAACAATAAAAAATATTATATTATTTTATTGTAATTAAATTTATTAATTTTAATGAATATTCATCATTGAGGATTTATATATTTAATTATAAACTTTTCAATTCTTATAATCATTTAATAAAAACAAAAAAATAAATTATAATAAACAGAAAATTTTAAACCTTAGAATGCTGATATCCAAATATTTAATTTTACCATTATTCAGCTGCTTGTTTTCGTGACGATTTTAGAATTATTAATTACTGTCATTCATATTATTGCAAAAAAATATATTGTTGGCAAAAGTTTGGAAACTACTTCAAGTTTTTTTATTATTTTATACTTTTCTCCCATGCATTGAAATGCAAAAGCCAGCCGACCTTATCGAAGCGCCAACTGTCGGATTAGTTCACGGGCCGGACGCTAAAGGTGTATTTACACGCTCTGTCTGCTAGCTGTCAGCTAGCCAACATATTGAAATATCCATTCACACCTCCGGAAAATTCAGTGAAATATAGTAATATTTTAGTTATCTTCCAGTGAGTTTCAGAATATAACTAAAATATTACTAGATTAAATTGAATTTTCCGATGGTGTGTGTAGTGGTATATGTGACTGTGGGAACTAAAATTATAGATGGCGCCAAATAAATATGGCCGCCGCTTCAAATCTTGGCGCGAACGAATTTTTGAAGGGATGAACATAAGTTAATGGAAGTTTTGATAATTTTGATGATTTAAATGAAACCCAATCAATTTTGGGAATTTTGACCTAATTTAATAATTCTTGAGGAATTATTTTAATTTTAAGGGTAATTGTTATCTTCCTACTCTCAATACTAGTGAACAAGAATTGTAATATAAGGAGTGCGTATTAATTATTAGTCGGCAAACTAGAGGAGGCTAGAATGTATTAGAAATAAGAAATGTGTGATCCACATTGTAATTAAAAGGCGAAAACAGGAAACCGCTAGAGTTCAAAGAATGACGGCGCCGCGCTGTCGTGGCGGGAACCTTTGAAGGCATGAGTTTGGTGCTCATAAATATGTCATGATTTTAATTAAGTATGAGATTTTGGGACGATTCGCGGATCGCGCGTTGGAGCTTGTTGGAGACGAGTTCGGACTCGCGAGACCGCGGAGGCGTGGATTTCATACTTTGACCTGTTTTTACTATTGGTTAAAGGGGATGACAAATTTTCTATCCTGGATTTTAACTGGATAGAGAAAAATGCGTGGGGCAGCTCCCACCACGATTCTCGCTCTGAGGGTCCGTCCGTTTTTCCCCGAGAAGAAAAAGTCAGTTATCCGTCGATCTCGCTACCAGCTTAAAATAAAAAACTTGTGACACTTCGCTAAAGATTCTTTGCACTTAGAAGATTTTCTTGATTCAAGATGAGTTCGGACTTAGAATATTTTCGTGCAAAGGTTTTGAGCTTGACTTATAATAATAATCTCGGCTCAGCTGGTAGTAGGTTTAAATCGAGAACTGACAATTCAATTGATTTAAAATACAATATTAATAATGTTTATTTAGTAAAATAAGAATTGTGACTTTCTTGAAAACGTAACTTCAAATATTATTGAATAAACTGTTGAAGTTGTAAATTATGATGAACTATTAAATAATAATAATAATTTAATACTAAATAAATATTCAGTTTCTCTATAAACATGTGTCTTTATTGTGTTAAAACCATTTTCCACGGTTTTTGATTTTTATCAAAACAAAACAACGGAAAGATTAACTCTGACGACCAATGGCAGCCAAGCTGAGAATTCTACAGGAGAAGAAAATCGATTTCAGCGCTGATGGCCATTACA
>CAKNXH010060014.1:0-30098 GCA_932178445.1 Andricus quercusramuli | reverse complement strand
GAAAAGGGGAAAAATGAAAAGTTGGAACTGAGTGGGAGAACCTGAGGGAACAGGACGAAAAAGGGCGTAGAGCAGTATGCCTACGGTAAAGGTTATGACCGGACGTTTTCTTCTTGCGTTGCCGAGACTCTCATCCGCAATTTTCATAAATTACATTTATTGTAAATTTCAAATTTAATTCGTTTCAATATCTTGCATATCATCCTTCGAGTCACCTCAGTGTATTTTTCAATAACTAATTAAAGTGAGATAACGAGAACAGTGCATTTCTTTGTTTAGCATCCTTACCAACGCTTCGTCACGAACATGGACAATACTTTTACGTCATTTCGAGCGCTCGGCGAGTTGTATTATTTGGCATTTTGAATCAGCAACTAAATTTTTGAAAAAAAGATGACGTTCTTGAGAAAATTGATTTTTTCTATTTGCAGAAAAACGGCCATTATTTTGGTATTTTTCAAAATTTGTGTTAATTTTTCGAAGGTTTTCGAAAGAAAACAATCAGCGTCACCAGAGTCAAGAATAAAGTCACAAGTTATAAAGGTTTAAAAAGAAAACTTTTATATTTTAGAAAAACCACTAAAATTAAAAATTACTTATAACTTCGTGAAAATTATTTTTGGTTCAAAACCGTAAAATACGTTTTGTCAGTTGAGTGAAACGCGGTCGAGGGCTTGGTAGAAAATATAAGTGGGCTTACAGAAAAGGCATGAAGGAATCACTGACGCTCGAGAAACATTAACACACGGTCAACAGTTATACTTACATACACATTAGTCAGTCACAGCCAATCGGAATACAAGTTCGTTACAAATACACTGACGACGCCTAAATCTACTTACACACACATAATATACATATAAATAAGCCTAATATAATACTACACATATAAGACGCTTTCGACCTAACTAGGCAGACGCACGCTTCACATTAAGAGGTGAAATTTGGAACTTTCTCATATACCAACTAGAGGAATTAATTCAGCGCTTGTGAGAAACGACCAGTGCCGTGAGTAAAGTTTTCATGAAAAGATTTATATTATAAGATTTATATTATAAGATCTATATTTTTTGCAATATGTATTTTTATAATTGCCACTTTAAGTATGAGTCATTTTCCACTTTTTCTTTGAATAATAACTTGATTCTAATATTATCTGCTTAAGGTATTTAAATTGTATCGAAGCACAATTTAATAAAGTTTCCAAATTTTGGACGACTTCGTTTAGAAATCATAAATTAAAAAGTACGCAAAATGTTTTGTTACGCACCTATTCGAAGCTACAAATTTAAAATAAAAAATTGTCAAATAATATTTACACCATTTTTTAAATGTTTAAAATTTGCAGATGTTACTTATATTACCTTGGAAAAGACGAAAATTAAAAAGAGTTAAATATTTTTGAGTTAAGGATTTTCAAAATCACTTTAAAGTCTGTCCCACAGGTTTTTTGTGTAAAATTCATATCCATCACAAATACGTTCCTTGATATTTTATTTTCATATTTTCATAATATCTTGGGTTATCCTTAATTTTTAAAAATATTTTAGGCGGGTTGAAAATTTTTTTGTTTTTGAAAATCATATTGTCTTAAATTGTCAACTTTACGACAATCAATCATAAAATATGTCAATATAAAAAATAAAAGAACCTTACACAAGATGTGATTTACTTAACTTTTTTTCTCTTTGACTACTTTTAAAATTGCTGCTCTTCAATTCTTTATTTATGTTATGTGACTTATCATTAATTGAAGTTGTTTTGTATCTTTTTCGAAATTATATCTAGAAATGAAGGGTGTAGCGGCAAAAGAATGTAAGACCGTCGGAATACATTTTTTAGGAGAGAGAAAAAAAAATCCAAAATCGAATGACAAAAAAAAAAGAGAAATTCCATTTAAGATTCGATGCTACTCTCGAGATATCATTAAACAAATTTTTGAAAAGTTAATATTTTTCAAGATACAGCTCATCAAAATTAGATTGCTGTCGAAACCGTGCTAGTGTATGCATTTTTTATTCTTTTTATTTTCTAAAATCTCAGTCAACATAAAACAAATAAAAGGCTGAAAAGTGAAGAATTAAATAGAAAACAATTGTTTCTTAAAAAAGATGGATTTTACATTATCACAGCGTTAGTTGTATACAAAATATTCAGTTTATTTCTATTTTGTACCCATTTATTACAATAACATGATGTAATCAAATACAAAGATTCAAATTTTCGTATGATTGATCACAGCTTATCGAAATAAAACCCCACTATCGGTTCGAGTTTGGATATATCCTTTCACCACAATGTCAGGTAGAATTTTAGAGAATTTTGAAGGCAATAAAACGTGTTTTAAAAAAAATTGCACTTACATTGTTATAACATGTAGTTATTTGCATAACTATTTCTGTTATTGCATCTCCTTTAGGAAAAATACTTTATTTGCATTCCATTTTAATTTACGAAAGCTCATTCCATTCTTCAAAGTTTCTTTACAATTATATTCGTCTCTTTTTTATGGAAGTTATTTCATTTAAAAATAATACGTACAATTATTTTTATTTAGTTATGTTTCAAATAAAACAATTGACACAATAATTCAAAAACAAAATTCAATAAAATCCGAGTTCATATTTCGTTCAAATTTTAACGGAGTATTACTTTTTTTAACCTTCTAGTATTGATATTTTTTAAAATTTGTATTATGCAATATCAAAAATATATAATTTCTTTTTTTCGTGATACCACGAATTTCAATTTTGATTTTCTCGGAATAGGATTATTTTTTTGGATTAAAGCTTTTTTATTCTCATTGAAATATAATTTTTCAGCTCACTAAATGAAGAAAAAAAATACAAATTTTGTAGGGAAACCACTAGCATGGCAAAAAGCACTGAAATGGCATCACTAAGGTTTACGCCAGGGGCGTAAACTTCGATCCATGGTAATCAAATTTGTAATAACCTTCTTGAATAAACTCGAATTTTATTTTGCAAGGTGCTCAATACTTGTATACGATCCTGTAAGATTAGGGAGGTGGTGGGAGATGCCGGGCGACTGCGACTCGAATGTCGGTTCACCAAACTGTCGAATAAAGTCTAACGTAGCAAAAATGAAAATCTTGTCCACAGCGGACAAACTTTCATACAATGTGGAGGAAATAATAACATAACCAAAATAAATTTTTCTCTAGAATTCGTTTTAAACTTTACCAAAATTTCGAGTAAATAATACATTTTTACTTAGAAAGATTCACCGAAAGTTGTCATTCTATAACTGACTTTAAGAGAATCATTAACATTGTATAATTTAAAGTTTGCTTGACTTTACATTTGCAAACTTTGCTTTTACTAATATGAAATTTTATCCGATTTTTCCTCAATGTATGACAGAATAGTTTTCAATAATTACACCACGTGCATCAATGTTTACTTTTGAAAATCTGTACTATACATTTGGAAACTTTAATCTGCGCTATTTAAGTTTACCGAACTGCCATGTATTATTTAACCTTTTGCACGTCACAAATTATTACAATAATGTCAAACATTCTCCTTTTGGTCCATATATCCCAATTGAACTCAAAAGTTTGGTAAAGTTTCCTAACCAAATTTTCTCCGTGTAATTAAACGTAGAAATTAATTTTTTTACCTTTAAGGTGGGTTTGTTGTATTCTTTGAATTATAATTTTTGTTTTAAAAATAAGAAAGTTATTAAAGTCTTCAAGTATATCGAGAATATAACTGCATTTCTCATTTTGAGACGTCTGAAATTTGATGCACAGTCATTTGAGACCAATTCCGTCTCATTTTGAAGATCGGCGTTTAACTGTATACCAAACGTTCATGAAATTATTTTTGATATTCTAAAATCTTCTTTCACTTCCTGCAATAAGCGGACTTATTGATGCATGTTGAGTATTCCCAGACAATTTTGAGACCTAAGATTTGCTCAAAACATGGCCTCCACAAAGGGGTGGCTGGCCTAACTGCCGTCAGAGGGCCCGGGACCGCGGGGGTGGGGGGGGGGGCACGGCTCACCAGCTACTTTTCATACAATATGAATCTTTAGCCTAATAATCACTTTCAAGTGACTTCACCTTGTTTGAACGGAGAAGGTTTAGAAATCAGTTCACTAATTCAAATTTAAGTTTCCCGCTTTTGCATAGTAAGTGGTAATTTCAAGGTGAGTATAAAACTTAATCATAAATCAAAATTACGAAAAATTTCTTCAGCACTTTTGAAATTTCCTTTTAATGAATATGCATAATTTACGCTTATTGGTGCTAAAAAAGAAGGATGGGGAGGGGGGCCCGCAACATTTTATGGCCAGGGGGCCCTTGTCGGGATGTGGGGGCCATGGCTCAAAACATAATCAGACATCGATGATAGCGTGACGGAGAACAAGAATGTGTAGTCTCGAGAATATTGTGTCGAGACTCCAGATTCTACACATTAAAAATGCTACAATTCTGACTATAGATAATCTCCGTCAAGACGGTGCTGAAATCTTGATGTGGGCTTGGTGAGGTTCTGAACAGATTCCCCCACTTTTACTTTGGTCCTGGTCAGGAAAACTGTCTAGCACCTCGCGCGAGAAGTCAGAATAACTATTTTAAAGTTCTAATTTGTCCAGTCACATACAAATCCCTGAAGAAAAGTTGACTTCTTATAATTATTGCGGCCACAGTAACCTTCGAAAAATGAGGAAATGTGGTCAGTCGCCAACTACAGTGTCGATTATCTAGCATAAACGTCTGCTACAGTTGTAGAATTGATAATTTTTAAGAATGTGTTAAAGCATATGTGACTGCCGAATCGTGCGTGACCATTGTGCATCGGTGTGCGTAAACGTGTGTAATGGATGAGGAGGGGCACCACCTGGCGTCAGAGTGACAAGATCTAAAATTAGAGTTTGTTCGTTGCGTGTCGATCGTCGCATGCGCATATTGTACGCCCCCTTCCGGCTTCGCCTTATTTTCATAACTTCTTTCGATTCTCATTCTTCTTTTTCTTCTATCCTCTGCTTACCTCTCCCGAACCCTCCCTCCACCTACTAACCAACCAGCAGCCCTCTCTGTCCTCTTTTTTCATTATTCCATGCCTTCCTTCATCCGTTTCATGGAGAAACCGTGAGAAGGAGATCGATGAGGCACGCATTACCTGCCGTTACCACGTATGTGCGTGCCCCATCCATTATGCACCTAATATGCACATTGCACATGTGCATCAATGCATATACTTCTGAGGCGTGTCACTCCTTACGTTTAGCGGTATAATAAATTTGCAGTTCATGTTCATTACATTTCCAGGTCATTTTTAAGCTTCCGATCGAAATTCAATATGCTGTCGATTAAATGATCTTGAAAAGTGGGGTGGCAATAAGCACTGTTCTTGGCGCAAAGCAGATTTTGTTTCCATTCTGTATTTCTACATCATTTTGGTCAAATTTAATGGGAACAGTATTAATTCTGTGTTCATAGTTTTCAATTACAAATTCTTATCTGAACATTATTGCTAAATTTGAGCATTCGACAAAATGGGAAAGACCAGTTCCTTATGTCTTATTAGTTCGTCTCTTGTCTTTAATCCCAGCATACAAAGTTCTTAAATTTCCGGAAATTTTTGATAATTTCTGGTAACTTATGGTAAATGATCGGGAATTTATAGTAACTTTGGGTACCTTTCCTAAGTTTAACCAGATTTATTGTATACTCATCGTCGTAAATTCTATATGTATAGTATCACAGGAAAAACTGGGGTTTCTATTAGAACCAATTTTTGGTTCGACAGGAGCTGCCACAAAAAGGAACCTCTTCTGCTGAAAAGGAACCCAAAATGATAAATGGTTTCTAAATGAACCCAAAGTATGGATTAAAGGGTTCCAATAGAGCCCTTTTTTCACTTCTGTCTTGACTCACTACGAAGATTTTACGAGTTAATGATGCACATTTTACTTTGTAATTCAGGTTAAATAATATTGCACTGGGAAAAATTTAATGAAGAAACAAAAATTATAGACATTAAGCATTCTTGAAAGGAAGATAGTGCACATGAAATATGACAGTTTTAAGGTTATGTTGAAAATCCGACGTTCCAACTGCGCATGTACCAAAAAAACGCGGTACTATTTAAAATTATATAATATACTCTTGCAATATTACTTCAATATTATATTTTTTATGAAGTTAGGTATTTCTGTTATTCAATTTAATTTATTTTCAAAAAGAATACAAAGTGTTTGTTGAAATTTATCTGTATAATTATTCATAGTACTTATTGATTTCAAATAGGTTCGCGCTTTTCGGCACATGCGCAGTTGAATATATGAATAGCGGATATCAACGAATTAAAAAGGAACCCTAAAAAAGGGTTCTATTGGAGTCTAATTTCTAAATGATAGCAACTTTTACTGGAGCCGCAATATCACTGAACCCTCAGTTTTTTCTGTGTATAATTGAAGGGTCCGAGGTCTAAACCTGTTGAATTACATTCTTTTCGAAATCGACTTTTTTGCACTTCATTGGAGTTTTTAATATGCGGCCACTATCCATCCAGCCGCATGTCGAAATTATCATTAATAATAATAATAATAAGCAACGTGTGACTGGATGTGTTTCATAGTGTGTGGACGTGTGAATCGAGTTTTGGAGCTGTACCCACGTCACCTTTGCCAGTGTCGTTGCAAATTGTCGTTGCCTCACTGAAAAAAGGTTGTTTGGAACAACTAATAAAGTAGTAGGACCAACTACTTTAGTTTGTAATATATGCCGCTGCTATTTAACTGGTTGGCCCTAGCGGACCGAATAAACGGAACGGTTACGCTACAGCATATGATACTTATCGATAACGTGGGCTAAAGGCGACTTCAAGCGCATCCATAACCACGAAAGAAACAAACTGCTTACGCGATTATGGATGCGCTTGAAGTCGCCTTCAGCCCACGTTATCGATAAGTATTATATTTTTTCAAAGTTTTTTTTGTTGCAAGAAAAACAAATGCAATTACTCCGTGACCTTCTAACGCAAAATTTCACGTGGAATCCGAATTTCAGCAAGTGAAATGTTCATCTTTTCTTTTTAATGAATTTTTCTTGCATGATACGGAGACGATACGATGTGGATACTATAAGGATATGCTGTAGCGTATCCGTTCCGTTCATTCGGTCCGCTAGGGGGGGGGGGGGGGCTACTACTTTTATTCGCAAGATTGGTAGTAGTTGTCCTTACTACTTTACTTGTTGTCGCGACAACTTTAGATGGTACATACTATTTTCCGGTAAAAAGCCTTACCACTTCAATTATCAAGTCTTACTATTAAATTAGTATGTCTTACTATTAAATTAGTTAGTCTTACAAATAAGCTACTTGATCTCACTACTTGAAGTAGTTATCCTCAATATTACAATTAGTAAGTTTGACTATTTGAAATAGTAGTCCTTGCTATTTAAATAAGTGAGTTTCACTATTTAAATTACTGGCTCGTGGACTATTGGGAAATTAGAATTTCTCAATAAGGTAATTATAGTGAATTTTACTATAATTTCTCTATAGTGGACACAAGAGCGTCCTCAGGACTTCCTATAGAGATCAGGTCCTGATAAAACGTCATTTCGAAATACACCCACATGCCTATTGGGATGTTAATAAAAACCCACTATAATTTCAATACACAAGAACTCTATAAGAAAACAAGAACACAAGAACTAATATGAGGCCTTTTTTTTGGGGTTGCCTCGCAGTGACCGTGCACTAAATTCGTCGTTGGATGAAAGGTGCGGGGTGGCCACGCATTGTTGACATTGCTTGTGCGCTGAGAAGCTGCGTGGGCCAGCAATTTCAGGAAGAACAAGATCAGTCGGCCTTATATTGGAATTCTTGTGTATTTAAAATTGCAGACTTACAGTAGTATTAATTCCATTGAAAAATCTAAATCGATGCGACGGCCTTCACTACTGCACAATGCACAAAAAGGTTAAGATGAAAATGGCGACGATCGAGAACAAGACGCGATATTTCAATGCGAATGTTGGCGACACTGCTCAGGTTTCAGTTCTGCCAATGACGCCAAGGAGGAAAACTTGTAACTTTTATTTCTTGGAAAATAAATTGGTGGTGAATGTGACTACTTCATTTGTTGTGACTACCCAGATAACAAAATGCCTGCACAGTGCGAGCATTATGGGTCGCACGCGCGCAGATAAGGCCGCATTACTTGCGTTCATATCACCACGCAGATGTGTCTTCCATGTGGTCGCATATGTTTCGCATGTCGTGCGAGTCGCACGTGTGCGGGTGAAATGCGTGCACGAAGAGCAAGTCAAATGATTGTAACATTACGCTGAAAATATTAAAATGATAACTCGATAAATACCATTTGAACTTGGCACGTAATAATGAATAATAAAAAGAATATGATTTTTCGAGCCAAAGTCTTTACAAAGTTCTCATTCTAATGTCAGTTCAGTTCAGTTCAGTTTATTGTAACATAAAATAGGACCAGTGCCCAATTACAAGGAGGATGATGACCATTATTGACAATTTTTTAGTTCCTTACATAAAAGACCTAATCTACTTATTTCTATATTAAAACGGGTTGTGTTACAAACATAAACAAAAGGCACAAATCTTTAAGGAGTTAATCGTGTAAATAAGTAAAATATCTATCGAATTTTTTGTGTTCATGTTCAGAATCTCCACCAATGATTTAACGTTTTTTATAGTTTGGAGTCTAATACCATTGTACGCCAGACATTCCCTAATAAAATGCTCTAATGTATCCATTTTTTGTAAGTTGCACATCTGACAAAAACTGTCGCAATCATATAAATGTTTCTGTCCACCCCAGAAAACTCTTGGTTTCTTAGAACCACTCAAACGTAGCTGACAGAGTAAACTTAATTCATTGTAGTTGATTTCTTTCAACAAATATTCGTTAGACGAGACAATGCTTTTTAAAGTGCAAGAATATTTTGAATTGTTTGCTGCTAATAAGTCATAGTTTCTAATTCTTTCTTGCAATTTTGACATTATCTCCTCCAATTGCTGTTTGACAACTTCCGGAAATCGCTTTACGAATACATGCTTAAATCCTAGGTTCTCCAGTATGTGTTCAACTTGAGTTGCCCAGTTATACTTTATCTTATTTGATTTTGATTGATTCAGTTGAATTAGTTTATTGTAGCATCTTTTAAGCAACCTTCCATCAGGCATCTCTAGAATTTTGATCCACCATCTAATAGCCCTTGCCACACATTCATATGCCAATTTATGTCTATTGGTTTCTAATCTAATCATATAATTAGGAGGGTTGTCGGGAATGTTCAATACTGATTGAAAGTATTTTATCTGGGTAGATTCAATTTCATTGAAATATCTTAAAGACCAAATTTCAGCTGCATATAATAAAGTCGTTGAGATAACCGAGTTAAAAAGATGGTTTGCCGCTAGCAATGATCTTGGTTTTGCTTTATAAAGAGTTTGTCGAGACACACCTGTCGCTACATTAGCTTTAGATTTTCGATCTTTCACATTCTCGCTATGCACCCCTGTACTTTGAAAAATGTTCCCTAGGTAGCAGTACGACTTTACTTGTTCCACATCTTCCCCTCCCAATGTGCACTTGAAAAATTTCTTATTTTTTGGGCTTTTATGGAAAGCCAAGATCTTAGTCTTTTCTGCGTTGACTTGTAATTGATTTATTTTACAGTAAAGTTCTAAAGCATTTAACTTTAATTGAACGTCTCTTGCGGATTCGGCCAAGATCACAGTATCATCCGCGAATGCCAGGATCAAAATCTATAAAAGACCTCCGAATCCTACCCCAGAAGCTCCAAATGCTCTAAAAAATTACTCAATATCGCATATGAACAGTAAGAATAGAATCGGACTGAGTGACTCCCCTTGCGGAGTTCCTAAATTGATTTTAATATCTTTTGATCTATCCCCATTTAAGTCATAATGCATCGAGAAGCTCCCGTGAAGCTTTATAATTAACCTGAGTATCCTCCTATTGAGTCCGAGGTCTCTGAGCTTTTCCCATAATAATTTGTGCCTAACTGATGGGAATGCTTGCTTAAAATCGACAAAGATTGCGAAAAGAGTCCTGCCCTTAATTCTTATAATTTAATGTATCGCTGTATTTAATATAAAAATGTTGTCAATGCAACTTTGACCTTTCCGAAAACCAGCCTGCCCTTCCGGAATTATGTTCCTACTTTCTACGTACTTTTGTAATTTTGTAGTCTTTCTGCTAAAATATGGGTAAATATTTCATTGATGTTATTAAATAGAGAAATAGGTATGTAATTGCTAAGGTTGTCTTTGTTTCCTTTCTTGTATATTACAACAGTTTTTGTTTTGCCCAATCTTTTGGAATAATACCGTGAATTAAAATTTTATTGAACATGTTTAACATGAAGATTAGAACATTAGGGGTTATATTTTTGTAAAATTCGTTCTCCAATCCATCTGGGCCTGAAGCTTTTCCATTTTTCAATCTTCCTATACTACTGATCAATTCTTCAATTTCTATTTGTCTATCCAATTCCGCAATAACATCCGTACTGACTATTTCAAATTTATCCTGATTACCCATTACAAAGTTTTTTTTATGTAAAAGTCCTCCCATGTTTCAATAGAGATAGGGCACTTTATATATTCTTTGTATGGAAATTTTTTAATGGTTAGCCAAAACTCTCTCGCGCTCCTAATGTCAATCAAAGCCTTCAGATCCTTATCCCTACCTTTTTTTTTTGTTTTATCAGACTATTATGCTTCTCTTTTGCTTTTAAGAATTTACCTAATGCTCCGACCTAATGCTCAGTTCCTCTGTGGTTAATTCTTTATTTTGAATAATTTTTGTGGATTCTAGATGCAACCTATATAATTCTGAATTTTCTTCCTTCCACCTATAAGTATCCTGAATCAGTATTTTATTATTCCTAGGTGTGCTTTGAAAATGATCTGTATTGGTTGTTGATGAAATTATCTTACTGTCTCCTATGTAAGGAAAACAATCTACGTCAACCCAAATCAAGTCAATCGTACTTCTACCCAGGTGGTTCACAAATGTAAATTTCGCTGGCGTATCGCTGGGAGATCTACCATCCAACATTACAAAGCTTTCAGATTCCATTACGCTTGTCAGCAGCCTACCTCTATTATTTACCTCAAAATCGCTACTTGTTCTAACGCCTGATAGCGGGGTTCCCTTCACTGCCTCTATACCACTCCTATTATAAATATGAAATTTTCATGTTGCACCTTAGCTATCATCCACATATTAGTAACTTCTATAATATTTAAAATTCACATTACCTTGCTAATAAAAACGATTATACCTCCACTCGCTCTTCCAACACTGTGATCTCTTTCTGCTGGGTTCTGAATTGTCTGATAGTTTTTGAGGAATGCTGGATTCACTTCCAATATTGATGACAGCCATGTTTCCGTGACTCCCATTATGCCGTAGGTTAATAGGAGTTTTTGCTGATTTTTGTCCAGGTGGTTGTATTTTTACCGTTGTGAAGTGAAGTTTTCGAAATGCTTCTTGTTTCTCTTTAAAACGTATCAAGCACTTCCTTATCTCCTACCGATTTTTTAGAGATAAATTGGTCCATACTATTTCTCATGTTGTCGTCTTTTCTCTTGTGGTACTTCCGTTTTGACTTTATAGTATTCCAATTCTTCATCTCTTGTTTGCTAATAGTATCTTCCTCCTCCATCTCCTCAATGTCATCGCTGCTTCTATCTCGCATCATTGAAGCCTTTGCTGTCTCTAGGAAACTAATAACCTCATCAACGTTTCAAAGTTTTCCTTCTATTAGTAGGAAGTCATCTTTGAGTTGGGTCTCTATGTCCAGTTTTCTCAGTTCCTTGAAGAGTGGTACCAGTTGCTTCCTTTTTTTCTGTATGTTCTTGTTATAATCATTTGAGATAAAAATGCTGGTCCCTTTCAATTTGCGCTTTCCCCCATAACTTCTTGTTTCTTCAGAAGTGAAGTGAATGAAAGAAGATTAGGTGGTTTCGGATTTTTTGACTCTCCCTTTAAGACCTTGGCGTATTTTATATCACCGATGGTGATGTTAACTTCGAGTGTTTCTTTGATGAAAGTGATCATGTGGTGAACTAATATCCGGGGATGAGCAGGAGAATCCAATCCGAAGAAAACCATGTTGTACCTTTTAGCTATGTTCTCGTTCTTAATTTGTACTTCCTGGATTTCTTGGAGTTGGTTTTTCAGAATTTTATTTTCTTGTTTGAGATCTTCAATCTCCCCCGTACATTTCTCTAGTTCATCTTTCATTTGTTTTACTTCCTCTTTCACAATTTCTTGAATTTTATCCCCGATGCATTCTAGAATTGAATTTTTCCAGGAATCTAGAATTCCTTCGAATTGTGAAACTGATATTTTTTCTATTTTTGTGTTTTTGTCTACGCTATCCTCCATCTTTTCTGGATAAATTACACTTTTTCCACAGATGGCGTATCTGTACCCGCTTGCAATTGCGCCAAAATCCTTGATGTTGCTGGCAGAATTTTCACTTGGTTTTACGCTTGGTGCAGATTCCACTCCGAAAAAAAACACTACGCTCACTGTTCACGGGACTAAAAGATACCAAAAATACCTCTCAGATTTCACTTAAGCTCAATCAATTACTCAGAATTTCGCAGAAAAACTCTCATTATAATGTCATGAAATATAAGACTTTCCACGTGCGAGGAATTGAGGTTATATCATTTGTTTATGTACTTAACACAGAAGTAAAACAAATGTATGGTATATAATCCTCTGACACGTACAAATTGAGAAAACACGAAATCAGAGGAGATAAAAAATTACCGCAGGCAAAGAATATATTTGCCACAGCACGAAAAGCAACCGAGAAAACCGAGTAAAAAACACGCGATGTAGCCCGCCATCCGTGAATTTCCAGGCTGGTGAGGGGCTGAGGGGTTTGGTCCGTTGGCCGCTGGTGCTGAGGTTAAATCAACATGGCGTCGGTGACTGGAGGGAAAATTAAAAAATATATATTTAATGAAATAATAAAATCGATATTCCTTCATATTGATTTTAATATTTTATTAAATAGATATTGAAAAACAAAAACTAATTTCCAAAATAGTTTTTCACACTATATAATGAGCTAATGGAAAATTATTTTTTGGTGAGATACTAAAAAAATAAAGTTCTGCCCTATACACTATTAATATCAACAACTTTACCTATTAAGAATATGTTTAATTTGTTTATTTATACTGGTAATTTATTATTAAAAAATTGTGGCGATTCATACATGCATTCAGCTCTCATTGTGCTCGCACTTCATGATCGCACGTGTGCGAGCTCTCTGCGACTCCTTGCACTCGCACTTAAGTTCCCATCACGCACATTGTGTCGAGAACGCAGTATTTGTGCACGCACGACGTGAGACTCACCGCGTGCGAGTAAAGTGCGTCGCACGATTGTTATCTGAGTAGAATTACTATCGCTACTAATACAACCTACGTAAGACTACTAACGGTGACTTGTTGCTGCAATAAACTCGTTAGTTACTTTCACCATCGAAGTGATTGTCGCATCTAATACCATTTCTACTAATGAAGAGCTTCTGGTCACAACTTACAATTTTTTTCAGCGCTCGAAAGTACACACACGAGTGCCGCGCAATTGTTTACAAGCGATCGTAAACAGTGGTGAGTAACTTTTTTGATTCATACAATTATTTTTTATTTTTGTCATTGTTCAACGAACATTTCGATATATAACACTTGTCTGTAGGTGTACCGAGAGCGCAGGAAAAATGCAAACGAGGGAAAAAATCAAACCGCTCGCGCCCCAGGAGCACGCTCGTGCAGATACCAGGTTTAGCCCGCGGGACCCCTTGCAGATAACATACGTACAAATTTAAACCGCTGTTAAAAGTTTAATTTCATTAGAATTTTTATGAATCTTATCTATATTATTAGTATTGCGGCCTTCAACCAAATAAACTTAGAAGTTTGAATGAATCTTTACAATTTTCAAAATGAAAAGGTTTTTTCGTCGCCTTATAAAATTTCAAGAATGTCAGTTGACAGGCTTAGACCTCGGACCCTTCAAATAATGTCATTAAACCACATGGTCAAAAAAAAAGAACATCAAAAACATAAATAATTGAACATTTCGTACTGAAATAATAAGCAGGATCATGCCATTGAATATTTACAGTGCCGGGAAAGTTCTGGATCTTCCATTTATGTGCTAAGATTTACTACAGATATCTGCCGATTTCCCTACAAGGCGAAAATTTCTATATTCATATTTTATGTTCATAGGTTGATGATTTTTCTTCATTATCTTTCAAGTCATGCCCAAACCATGCGTGTATCCGAGAAACGGCGAACGATTCAGTTTTCAGTATTTTTCACCGGTGGGTGGTCTCGTGAGAGGACGTTGTTATTTGATTTTTATAGTGGTATATTTTTCTTTTTATGAAATAATTAATTTGCGTTTTCAGGGGGAATAGTTCAATTGAATTTTACGGTCTGAATGCAATTGCGGAAGAGAAAAGTGAAAATTCTGTCAAAAACAGCTGAAACGTTTGCGTAATTTTTACCGTTTTAAGGTTATGTTTTCATTTTGTTCCGGATAATTTCTCTATGAAATCTTTATGTTTTAGAGGATTTTGGAGTTTACCACTGTTCACTGTGGCTAGATGGAGAGATAAATAGACGTATCAGCGAGGGTAAGAAATTCATTGGGATGGTTTGGGCATGTTGAAAGAATGGAAGATGAATGACTGACGAAACAAGCATATCGAGGTAAGGTAAGGTCCCGTGTAGAAATTTGGTCATGGCCCAAACAGGGCCCAGGCTTGGCAAAACTAGGCCCTGGCCTGGCGATCTAGCCTGGGCCAAGCTTGAATGAAACGCCAAATCTGGCCAGGGCCGGGCTCGATCGCCCAGCTTGGCCCAGGCTTGGCCCAAGTTTATTATCCATTCCTAGCCATTTTTAATTTTTAAATTAAAAGTCGAAATTAAGGAGAAATTTTTTTATTCAAATTTAAAGTTAACAAATGAATATGTAATATTTAAGAATCGAAAAAAAATGAAAACGTCAATTCAAAAAGTCACTCATTCGATTTGCGCGTCCTAAATTTCTACCACCTTTCTGCGTCATCATCATCTATATACTATAATTTTTTAATTTACGTCCGCCATTTTTGTTTTATAAATCTAAGTCTTGAACATAATTACATAAATTAACAACATTTTTACACTTGATAATTCGACGAAAAAGTTTTCTCAATTTGAGGTTAGAAGTTACGTGTAATCTTAATGTAAAAATATTATTTAGAATTAATATAAGAATAACTTACTTGCACTTTCACCGCGTGAATATGGGATTCTGACGAGTACTCGATGCCTCTGGTCTTTTAGAGTGCTTTTTATTTGAGGCATTTCTATCAATTTAACTTCAATGATGATTTGTATTTTGTTCATCGACCAGCATCAATCAGCAGCATCACTACTATTCTCACTACTATATTCACTATTCTCACACAAAAGTTATAAGTTCAGTTTGTCTCAAACTATCACTCAAATTACTGGTTGAGATACTTTACGAATTTTTATTTATACCAAATTTGCCACTTTGTAAAGATTTACACTCAACACTCGCAAGTAACAAGGAAACAAAGAGAATGGTACTACGCCATCTGTCGTCAATTTTTGGAACTTTGACACTAGTTGGGCCCAAGCTTGACCCATTGCAAAATTCGAGCTAGATCCAGGCTAGGGGCCCCCAGCCTGGCCCAAGTCTGGAACCGGGAAGAAACTTGGCGATTTCTGCACGGGGTAGAGCTACACTCGAGTTTCCTCCCACGGTCAGAAAAGCTGTCGAATTCGAGCAGAAGGTAAAGTTGCGTTCTATCCCCTCTCCTCACCTAGATTTTGATTGTGTGATCACTCATTGAACCTTATCAAACATTAGGAAGTACTTATATGTATTAAAACTAATCCTTCTAAATGTGAATAAACAAATTTTCATAAACAATTAAACTCTGTTATCAAGTTGTCGCAGCTACAGTGCTATACTCATTTTTCTCGGCTTTTTAGCCATAATATCTAATAATTTGATCAGTGCTGATTTGTCGGTCACTATGAACATTAAAAAGAGCTAATCCATTCAATTTGTTTGGTAATGAAGATGGATTCATCTGAAGGGGTGGATTTTTATAATTTTCAGACAGTACCCAGTAACATAATTATTCTTTGCCAAACTATAGTTATATTTATTACACGCAAAGGTACCAGGTATCAAGTTGATACAGCAAATGGATCAAAAGGATGCAACGTTTTGATACCGTTATTCATAATCAACTTGATTCAAATGTCGAGATCAATTACCTGTTTTCAAAATTCAACTACTTAACACATTATGAAATTATTGAAACCTCTTACCTGAATAATGAACAATAAAAACCATTTGAAATTAAATTCTTAATCAAATTTTGAAAAAAAAAATCAATTACTCAGCTCCGTTTATTTAAATTTATGATTATTGAGGTTATAGATGTTTGTTTGCAAATGTCAGTAAATCTCGACCAAGGAAATTTAATTACCTTGATAATTTTTCGAAGGTCTTGTCATTCTAGGAAGAGAACCTGGTAGCCCAGGGGCTTAAAATACATTTTTCCCGAGGAAGATGTCTTCACGATAGAAATTTAAGATTCTTTAACCGTTTTTCAACGGCCTAGCCAATCTTAAAAGTAAGCCTAGTAGTATCGATGTTTAAAATATATGTTTCTCGAGAAAGTTTCGTTCATAACTGAAATTCAAGATACCCTCATGGGTTTTCAAAGGTCTCGTCATTCTTAGAAGTAAACCTGGTAGCCTGGGTGTGCAAAATACATCTTCTTCAAGGAATGTGCGTTCAGAACTGAAATTTTATTCACCTTGACCGTTCTTCCAGTGTCTTGACGATCTAGGAAGTAAGCCTGGTAGTCCAGGTGTTCAAAATTCATCTTCCCTTAGAAACTTGTCTTCAGAACTGAAACAGGAGGCACGTTGGACCCACGAGGTTGTTTAAAATTTTAGTTATGAACACAACTTCCTGGAGGAAGGTGTATTTAGAACATGTGGACTACTGAGTTTAATTCTCAGAATGACGAGACCTTAGAAAACTGATCAAGGTGTTTTGAATTTTAGTGACGAACACAACTTCCCTAAGGAAGATGTATTTTAAACACCTGGACTGCCGGTCTCACTTCTTAGAATGACGAGACCTTCGAAAGCCCATGAGCTTGTCTGAAATTTAAGTTATGAACACAACTTTCTCGAGGAATGTGCATTTTGAACATCTGGCCTACCGGGTTTAATTCTTACAAAGAAGAGACCTTCGAAAACCGATCAGCGTGTTTCCAATTTAAGTTACGAATGCAACTCCCCCCAGGAAGATCTATTTTAAATACCTGGACTATCGACTTTACTTCTAAAAATGACAAGACCTTCAAAAAAAGATCAGCGTGTCTTAAATTTCAGTTGTGGACACACCTATCGAGAAGGATGTAGGGTCAGGAGGGGCATCGCCGACCAGTTAACAGTCAATGATTTTTTTAAAGTTAATAAGATGTAGAATTGAACCATTTTTTTTCATTTCGAGTCCTACATTATTGTATATCATATTTCCATAAGCATTAGTTACATTGATGAAACAATGATTAAATAATTTAATTATTTTCAACAGGCTGTATTTCGTCGGCTTTGTCCCATACTGGAGGGCAAAGCCAAACGCAGCTTTTTATGAAAATCAAAACATCTGCAGATGGTAAAACGTGATGGTTCGCGTCTGTGGTATTTTCTGTACTGAAAAAATTACCTTTAAACATATCCAGCAAGAACAATAAGTTATTTTGAATAAAAATAGTGATAGCTGTGATATGACCTCCTACGCGTTGACATTCTACCGAAGACGGACTACGCGCGACGGTAGACTACCGTACCAATACAAAACAGCCGCTCTACCGACCGGATTTGAAATAAAAATATTCAATAGTTTCTTGCATGTAGCCCAGAAGATAAGTGACTGTTCTACAGTCCCGATCACTTACCGACAAAACTTATGATACTTTTAAAACCTAAGCACGTGTGAACTATTATTTTCGTCGGTCTTGCCCCACTGGTAAGGCCTCAATTATTTACGATATGTAATATATTTTCGACTTGAATTACGTTTAACTATGTTAATGACATAATGCGATATTGTTTTATCGTTCGAAATATCAAATTTTAATACTGTAAGTATTGTCATGAATGTTGAAAACTTTATATTTCTGCCAACGAATCTTCCATTCTTTCATTGTCAAAACTGTTTTCTGCCCAATTTTTCTTTCACATTGTGAATTTTTAAGATTCTAGTAAGTAACACTATCTCTATAATAAAATAGATTCATTCAATACAAGGTTATATTAAAATTCTTAAATAATAGCAATGTTATAAGCTAAGTCGCTTTTGCCCCAGCGGTCGGCGGTGCCCCTCCTTACCCTACTTTAAACACCTGGTCTACAGGGTTTAATTCTTAGAGTGACGAGACCTTTGAAAAACGATCAGCGTGTTCCAAACTTCTATTACGAACACAACTTCCCTGAGAAAGATGTATTTTAAACAGCTGGACTATCAGGCTTACTTTTTAGAATGACGAGACCTTTTAAAACCGATCAGCGTGTTTTAAATGTCTCTTACGAACACAACCTCTTCGAGGAAGATATATTTGAAACAGCTGGTCTACCGGGTTTAATTTTCAGAATGACAAGACCTTGGAACCCCGATCAAGGTGTTTTAAATTTCTGTTACGAACACAACTTCCCCGAGAAAGATTTATTTTTAAGCACCTGAACTACCGAGTTTACTTCTTAAAATGACGAGAGCTTCGAAAACCCATGAGGTTGTCTGAAATTTTAGTTATGAACACAACTTCCTCGAGAAAGGTATATTTTGAACAACTGTACCATTATCGACGCCATCAATCACTTTATCATTGTAATAATTATTTTTTAACTCTAAATAAATCTTTGTGTTCAGAATAACATTTTATAAAACCGCTTCCTTCGCGGTCAACTTTCATAAACCCACTCTTTTCATTCTGTTTTGCATACTGATGCAAGTACGTACTGAAGTTGTGCTCATTCATTTTTATTGATCCTCTAAAGCGAATCATATTAAGCTGAAAGCGTGTATCAATATAGCTGAAACAATTTGATACCCCAAGTTTTAGTGTGTATAAAGAAATTTATTCAAATTCAGTTAACGACACCACATGTTCAGTGAAGGACACCCTACATTTAATGAACGACATAGGTATTGATTTTGGATTTAAAAGAATTTAGAGAGATATTTGTAAGAAATATTATGTAATTCAGTTGCTTTAGACAATAAATGAAATAGCAATCATAACGACATGGATATCATTAAAACAAGTGCGTATAATTCACTAAAATCTTTCTTCTGTTGCGTGTCGTTTACTGAGAGATAGTTGCGTCATTCACTGGTTTTGAAGTTACGATAAGAATATTTTAATATATTTAATCTAATCCAATTTGAAAATAATACTTATTTGATTATATAACAAAACATAATCTACTGCAAAATAAGAAATACCTTTTCTTTTAGCATTTTAGAGGACTTTCAAATTAACGAAATCTTTTCCTAATTCATACACGAAGATTTCTCAACTTTATACAAAAATACAAACTCATGAAAACTTCATTCAATGAAAAGATACAAAATTGCAATAACACTTACTTTAGCATCAAGAAAATCTTCATCCCTTGGGGTTTTCACTGTAGTTCAGTAAAGGGAAATTAATAAACTCAACTTTGTAATTTTCTCAGAAACTTTGGGGGAGGGGGTTGAACCCTCAAAACTCCTCCCTGTGTTCAGCACTGGGGTGGATTATGCTAAGCGAGAGAGCGCAGTATTTGTGTGAGATAGGATAGAAAGGGAGTCAGGAGCTTATAGCAAAGACGAGGTGTGGGTGCATAGAGAGTTTTAACCAGTGGTGTAGTCGAGGCCTGGCGGGGCCTGGCGGTGGAGGCCTGGCGGTGTCAGGCCACTTATTTATCACACGGACATTTCTTCGCTAATTATCATTAAAAGTGCCATCAGCACAATATTGAGAATTTAATTTTAAGACAGAATGGAAACCAACTTTCGGACAACAAAATACCATGAAAAGATATTTATGGGAATTGATGAAATATACAGTATAATATTTAAAATTTCCGGAATACAGTAAACTATTACTGGATATCCCGGATCGTAAATTTATCTCTTTCAGAGTCTCAGAGACTCAGGCACTTGCAATAAATGAAACAATGGTCTATACTCTATAGAACAGTGGTCGGTGAACTATTAGAAGGCTTTTGTTAGTGAGTAGGTGAAAATGTCGAACTTTGACAAATAAATAATTTTGAAATTGGAAAATAGCCACGATTTGTCACAAATGAGAGAAATATGGACATGTGTTCATTAATCTTATCTACGTATGAACTTGTCAGGATTCTGATCTCAAACTTTGCAATACATATTGTTATATATCTTAATTTTAAGTACATACATTACAGAGAAAACTTATGAAAAATTAAAAAGTCGTGTTTTATTTTAAGCTTATTTATAACACACACACACACACACACACACTCACACACCGCGGTAAAACACACTCACACACCGCGGTAAAACACACCTATGGCCACGTCTCACAACCGTGAGATAGGTGGTCACAGGGCACGACGAAATCACAACGACATGCTGGTGAAACACTCGTGTGTCTTAAGGACACGAAGCGACCCAAGGATGACAGCTTGCTGCATCCATCTCGACAGAGCCTTGGCATATTTTTGGCACGCGGTTATGGCTTTAAGGTTGCAAACCAGCGATAGTTTCGCACCTCCGAGAGCATTCTATCACAAGGACTATTACTCGCAAAGAAATATTTTGGGTCTTGATACCTCTCCTCTTTTTCTTTCTCCTTTGCAGTGATGTTGTATTTGGACGGAGCCGACATTTCGAGCACGAATATAGTTAGATTCTCGAAGTATTGGAGAACAATGTCAGGCCTCGAGTGCGCAGCCAAGACTGCTGCCCGGAAATCGTAGTTCCAGAAAATTTAGCACTTCTCGTTTCGGACAATTGACTCTATATCCCTCGGAGCGTTCGGCAGGGCAGGGTCGCGACCAACATCGTATGACCGGCAAAGATGGTAATAAAGTACTCTTAGGGCCGCATTATTTCTATAGATATAAGTTGTTCCTGTGTGGGTCGGACACCCCGATAGTATGTGTTCTAGGTACTCATCGTATGCATGACACGCTCTGCACATATCACTGGGAACTTCTTGACATAAAATACAGTCACGGCATGCTAAGGTGGAAATGACACCGTCCTGGCATGCATAAATGAAACCCTCTGTACCTGAATTGAGCCCTGATGATTTGAGGAAAGCAAAAGTTTGCTCCTTCGACGAGGACTGTTTTTCTACATTTCTGTGAAAGTTTCCGTGCATATGCTTGTCGAGTGGCTCTTGGTGAAATTTTCTAACCTCTGCTTTCTTTACTTCGGCTTTCATATGTGAAGCATCCAGATGGAGTAATGCACTTCCCTCACTTCTGATGTTAAAATTCAGGCCACTGGTCTCGGCCGCTTGCTCCGCGGCTGTGTAAAGGAACGCTCCTTCGCCAATAATCTTGTGGTTCCTGACCATCTTTAGGAGAGGATCTCTGCCATTCGCAACGATGTAAGCTATACTTAGAACAATTGGGCCTTGACAGCGTGAAATGTATAATCGCGGAACTGACGAATTGATATGCAAGCTAGTAGATATACAGGGGGAGTTCTGGACCAATTAGTATTAGTGAGTATCGGTGTGTGTGTGTCCGTGTGTATCCGTGTGAGGCTGGCATGGACACCGTGTTGCTTAGCTTCTAGAACATTCTCGAGGGATCCTGGAGCTTCTGGAAAATTCTCGAAATTCATGATGACGTCACAGAATATTTCGCAATTGTCAGAGTCGAATTGATGTAAACAGGTTCAAGGATGATCTATTGCTTCCTTATAGTTAAAACAGTCATATTTAAGGCGCAAATATGCAAGTGTGTATGTATGTGAAATTTGATGTAACATCCTGTTTTCATCTATATGAATTTGATTTATTCTCACGGATCAGGTTGCATCCAGTATCTATACTCAAGTTTGAGAATTGTACGAGCCGAATTCATGTCAAGACACGTTCAAGGTTATTACGAGAAAAACAAGGATGATTTATTGTGTTCTGGAAAGAATTTCTGTCGTCAACACCTTCCAAGGTTATTGTATTGCAACACATTAGATTTTGCGTTGCAAAAATATATATTACGAACTTGTCGATTATAATGTAGAACGTTCTGGCCGAGAAGCTTCTAACCTGCAGTGGTTCATGTCCGTGCTTCCTCACAGATAAAACGTTCTAGAATATTCTTGATGGCATCATCAAAAATATACTACGCAATTTCTGGAAAGTATTTCTTCCGTCAGCAGCTTCAAGGGTATTGTAATGATGCATCACATTTTGCGTTGCAATAATTATATCCCGAACGTGTCGATTACAGTGTAGAACGTTCTAGAACATTTTTGCATCATATAATGCAAAAGTCTTTTGAAATTTGGTAGAGGGAGTAAGCGCCTATAAAAGGAGGCCAGATCTTCTCTTTCATCAGTTCATTGTCAGATGTCAGATTGTGAAGAAGAAGAAGAAAAGCGACAAGAGCTGAAAAATCGTGTAAACGTATTCCTACAGAGAATTCGAGAACTAAAACAAGTAATACAAGTGCGAATAGATTCACAAACTTTAACGAGAAACTTTAGTACTTTGAATATTGCAAAAACTGAAACGGTGAAAAAAAATGGATTACTCCAAACTAAATAAAGTTGCCATCAATAACAATTTCCTTCCAACGAAGAAGCTCAAGGACCTAGAGCTGAACAAAGACTATGAAATTACAAGCATCAGGAAAGTCACAACACAGTTTGGAGTTCGATTCATTGTCACGGTAGAAGACAAATTCACCCTTTTTCTACCAGCGAGGATGACCAATCTGCTGAGTGAAGATGAAAATCTGCTGTTGGGAATGCAAAAGTCTGGTGAAGATGGTGATCTCTGCATGCGGTATTTGGGTAGATGCTACAATTCCGTCGAATTTGCAAAGAAAAATATATAAAGTTAAGAATCTTCAACTATCACTCAGTATCTGAAAGCAATCAACATCATCATCATCATGCCTCATACGCCTCGAAATCAAATGTTACATGCAACTACCTACAATCTGAATTCATCATTCACAAAGCAAATTATCATTGGTGCTGATTTTAAAAAAGACGGAAATCTCGCCTCATGTGTGAAACTGTTAGCCAGTCATCCATGTGCAAGTATAACCCTGAATCCTGAAGACTGGAAATTATTTAAAAGTTACTTCAAACTCATTTCACTGTTCTTTGATGGCCAAGAGAAGAAGCAATGCATCGACTGTGGAAATTTCCATATACATATGACTTTGGAGCAAATTCAAGATACTCGAAAATATTATCCGTTTGTACTACAAGAAACAACGTTTGCTGTTCTTCAGGAAGTCAGTGTTTGTATCGACCGGTATCTTCTGGAGCAGAGTCTTCTGCCGTTTCAACGCACAAAGGATGTCATCATTGAAACCATCGCTGGAGGTGTTTGGTGCAATGTGAAATCGCCTTGTGTGAAAAGTGTAAAATCTTATATACAAAAAAATTATGCAAGTTTAAAAAATAAGGCAATGAAAAAACTTATATTTAATAATCTCATGCGATTTGAAATTCTGTTTCTTGAAATGATTACTTTTTACAATCAAAATGTGTGTGAAGAAGTGATTGAGAAATTATCAGAACTCAAACGTGTGAACGGTACTTTTGTACATTAAAACTTGTAATGTATTTTATTAGTATGAGAATTTGAATAAAAGTATAATCTAATCCAAATTCACCTTTCTCATTTAATAGATTGAGGGTAGATAGATGAGTAAGTAAAAAGATATGTTTGAGAATAATCAATTTTATTCAGAAAAACCTTAATATTAATACAAAGATACTTACAAACTAGACTTATCTATCCAACTATTGTGAGAGTCGTCAAACCCTAACCATTTTACAAACAGCTCATTTCCACGTTTTTTCAGTACTTTTTCCACAAGATAAATGTCTGGATGTCCAACTTTGCCAAGTTCTTGTTCATAAAAACGACCTGCAATAGCTTTATCTCGATAATCTTTAAGCATATACGTCACTGGTTCAGTATTCTTGACGTGACTTATGGTAAATATTTCAGTTGTCCAATTCGGTGTGTAGCCTTTCTCAAAAACATGCTTAAATTTACTTATACGAACTTTATCTCCAACTTTAAATTTAGCTTTCTCAACTGCTTGTTTGACATTGAAATTTTTGTATACATTGAACAACAATTTTTTCTCAGTTTGTTTAGTAACATCTTTTGGTTTCATTCTAATAGTCTGATGTTTGGTATCGTTGTAAGAAAAAATTAAATCTTTCAAAATATCTATCCACTTATAATTACCCTGCAAGCTAAATTGCATCCACATTTTATTCTTCAAGGTGCGATTAAATCGCTCGGAAATTGATGCTTTCAAATTACTAAATGTCGAGTACAAATTTATCTTATATCGCTTCATAAGCTTCTCAAAATGCGAGTTGTAAAATTCTTTACCTCTATCAACATGTAAATTTTCTGGTACGCGTCCTTTATCAAGTACAGATTTCATGGCTGCAGCTACATCATCACCCTTCTTGGATTTAACGGGAACAGCCCAAGCAAATTTTGAAAATATGTCAATTACAGTTAAGATGTACTTGTATCCTTTGTTTACTCTCGTACGGTTGCATTTCAACAAGATCAGCTTGCCAGGTCTCATCAATTCCACGGATGTCAAAATGTCGACGTTGGTAATTCCTTCTAGCTGGCTTGTGCAGCTCCTTCACCAACTGCTGCTTCTCAACGTCCATTTTTGAGTGCATTCAGTCTGTTGTCTACTTGACTAATGAGCTCTGAATTTCGATACACCAGTTTTTGAATTGATTCAGCATCAATTTTCGCATTTTTGAAAAGTTTATCTGTGGAATTTTCCAAAGTCTCAATCATGATATTATTATTGACTACTTCAGTTCGCAAGGAAGCTATAACATCGTAGATAGTCTGAAGTTCACGCTGTATCATATGTTGCATCATATTCAGATTAACAGCATCATTCTGCTCTTGCGCATCAGCCACTTTACACAGCCTTTTATTATTCATGTCATAATCTCCTTCAGATGTGACTTTGAAGCCAATTCCAGGAGGACCACGACTTGTACTCCCTGCTCGCTTGGAATGACGCCCGAATACATCGATGCTCATCTTGTAAATGATTAGAATCTGGGCAAAACACTCATTAATATATAAATCCAGCTTCTCGCAGCTCTTCAATAATTGATATAATTTCGTTTGTGTGACTTGGATTTCCAGCTGCTTGAGACGCCAGCAGTAAGCGTAATCGATCTACCAATTCATTCGGGTCATCCCAGTAAATGTAGTCCATCAGACTACCCTGTCTAGCAATCATGTGTTGCGGGATCATACCTTTACCTGATGACGATTTTCGGCTTTTACTTCGCCTATTTATATTTTTTGATGGAGATGTGGGAATTAATTTGTTTATAAAATTTTTATATTTAAAGGATTGATTGTCACGAATTTCGCCATCTGGTTTATATTTTTTATACGCGTTTGTTGCAATGATAATTTGCCTATAATTTTCATGATCATTGGGGGTTATAGAGGACTCTTCGGGAACTTTTTTAAATAAAAGTTCAAGCAAGCCTTTACTTTTGGGAAAATTCAAATTACCCACATGAATATAGTTCTGACTGAAACTTATCGGGGAATCTCCAATCCTCAATCTATCTCTCGTTAATTTTCTCACTCCATACACATTATCGAGTTCTCTGCTTCTTTCACCCAACAATATGAGATACTTGTTTGCATCATCATCAACAATCCATGAAGATGTAGGCGTTTCTGAGTTATTTTCCTCTTCACTACGAGCTGATAACTCCATGTTACTGGGGTATTCAGTCTCGTCTGCTTCTTCCTCGTCATTAATTGATTTATATGACAAATCATCATCATCATCAATACTTTCTTCTACTTTACTCTTTGCTTCCCCTTCTTCTTCTTTACTTTTGATTGGCTCAAGTTTTTTTTCTTTCATATTCTTGAGACCACCAACAATTTTCTCGAGTGGATTAACAATGGGCTTAAAAGTGTCACTTAATGTTTGTTCAACTGTTTCTTTACCCAACTTTATTAACCTATGCTTCCGTCGAATTGATTCACTAGCTCTAGCAATTTGATGTAAAATATTTTTTTGCTTTTAGAAATTTTCCTGACGTGAAGACATGTTGATACATCAACGTCTAAGGTGCGACTGTTTCTGTATTGATCACAGCATATGTATATATTACTTTTCCAGATTTATGAAACAATCGAAACCTTTCCTATATCTACCTTGATTAAGATTCCTATCCTTGTCAATTACAACGAATCCATACTTATCGCCCTTCCAGCAAGCTAAACACATATGTTTAAATTTTGAATAAGTCATATCAGTATTCACATGATCATCATAAATATGCTTTAGATTCATTTCATCTTGTTTAAGTAACACAAGTAAATTAACATTATCGCTTACAAGATGTTTAGGAATATGGGCATATGTCTGGCTCAAGTAAAAACAGTCGACATCCTTGTGTCTACCCATAGAAAAAAATGCTCTTATATTATCCTGTTTCTCGCAAGCCACATCATCAAATACAATGACTGAATTTGGTTTTGCTTCACTTGGCATTATAACCTCCTCATGCTCATTGAAAGGATAGTACTCAACGTCATCTACAGATTGAAGGACTTTTTCCAAAAATTCATACTTTGGTTGTTTCAGAGATTTTGAGTAGATGTAAATATTTTCGAATCTTAGTCCATTTGGATGTATCAGTAGAGCCAGCAAAGCATTTGTCTTTCCACAGTTGGAAGGTCCACAAAATATTGCTCGTACGCTGTTTGGTAACAAATGTCCATGTCGTTTTTCTCTATTCTCGTTTTGAACAAGCGAATCGAAATTCTGGATAGGTAGTTTCACAGGTTGTGTTTTAAACTGCATCTTGACGAAGACTGACTGGAAATCCTATAAATATCTTGGTTATATAGGTTGAACCTTCAGTCTGAAAGTATCCCTTGCATAGATATGATCGTTCACAGAGGCAAACGAGTCAGTTGTAAACGAACCTGGAAGCAGGCAAGACGTGGAAGAGGTTTGCTCAACAAAATCATCAACAATTTGCCGTTTGAGTTGCACTTGCCTGGTTATCAGTACTGTGGACCAGGTACTAAACTAGCCAAACGATTAGCACGAGGTGATCCAGGAATCAATCCACTGGACGCTGCTTGCAAAGAGCACGATATAGCCTACTCACAGAATAGAGAAAATATAGAGGCTAGAAACTCAGCTGATAGAGAACTAGCTGAAAAAGCTTGGAAACGTGTCTTGGCTAAGGACGCAGGCATTGGTGAAAAGGCGGCTGCTTGGGGAATAACAAACGCAATGAAGATGAAATCAAAATTCGGGATGGGTCTCAGGAATAAAAAACCTACCACTACACTGTGGAAAATTGTCGCTGCAGCTAAAAAGTCTATGATTTCAACCAATAATGCGCAAACTGCCATTAAATCTGCACTCAGAGGCGCACGCGCAGCTGTAATGAAGGCTGGTGGAAAAAGAAATGTGAATAAACCTCGTATTCTACCTGTACCGACCAAAGTAGGAGGATTTTTACCCTTTCTCATACCCGTTTTTGCGGGCCTCAGTGCTGCCGGGGCGCTAGCTCGTGGAGCTGCAGGAATAGCTAAAGCTGTAAATGATGCAAATTCGGCAAAACAGCAACTTTCAGAGAGTAAGCGGCATAATGAAGCGATGGAAGCCATTTCTTTAGGAAAAGGCCTTTACTTGAAGCCATATAGGGAAGGATTAGGGCTTCATCTAAAGCCGTATAAACAAGGAGCAGGACTTAAACGCAAGTCAAAAAATTCAAAGTGAAGCTACCTCATCGGGCCTTAACTGATGCAGATTTACTCAAATTCGCAAAATCTTTGAAGATTCCGCATTTTCGAGGTGTTTTCATGCGAAATGGATTACCAAAGGGTGGACCACGTAAATATGAATGCGCTATTGTCAATCTTGATGATAAAAAAGGACCAGGAACACATTGGTGTGCCTATAAAAAGATTGGTAGTAAAATAATGTATTTCGATAGCTTCGGTAATTTTCGACCACCTTCGGATCTCTTCAAGTATCTCGGTGCTGGTAGCATAAAGTATAATTATGAGAGATATCAAAATTACGATACATTCGTACGTGGACATTTATGTTTACGATTTCTATGCAATCAATTAAATTTTAAAAGTACGTTCAATCTATTTAAGTGCTGAAATTTTCAATATCAAGTCAGTTGAACGATAGCAGTCATCATGGATGATTCATTGACACTGACATTATCGGGAACTTCTCCAATCCTGGAAACTCACTATTTTCCACCGATTGAGTTGTCTCCTCATAAAAATTACGCACTTGGACTCGTTGAATTTCTAACTTTTAATTCGATACCTAATGTAGACATTGGTCAAAATAAATTTTACGTGGGTAATGAAATAATTGAAATACCTACAGGAAGTTATGAAATAGGTGACATAAAGCGCTATCTACAGAATGTTTTAGTCAAAAAGGGTATTGAAATTCATATTAAACCAAACAATAATACTCTAAAAAGCGAAATTTATTGCAGTCACGATGTAAATTTTGAGCCTGAAGATTCTATTTGTCAATTGCTAGGTTTCTCTCCACGCAGACTAAAAGCTAAACAAGTGTATGAATCTGATCAACCGGTATCAATCATAAAAGTGAATTCTTTGAGGGTTGAGTGTAGCATAACTACAGGTGCATACATTAATGGCCAGAAAGTACATACTATTCATGAGTTTTTTCCCTTAGTGCCACCTGGATATAAGATAGTGGAAGTACCATCTCATGTCATTTACCTGCCAGTCGCCGTGCAGTCAATAGATCATATGCAGCTCCGTATAGTTGATCAAGACGAACATTTGGTTAATTTTCGTGGAGAAGTTATAACAGTTAGACTACACATCAAGTCTCTCTAATAATAATGGGTATTGTTTTCAATACAAAGATTGGCTTTGGTTATAAGAAACCAGCACAATGCCAAAAGCTAATCAGTCGACAAATAGCAGCCAAAGGGTTAACACCTCAAAGTGCCCTCTTCCTAAAAAGTCAAGGTCTGCAGCTCAAAAGAAGAAGAAAATAAAGAGATTCAAGATTTTTTGCACTTGCATCTGTAAATTTGTCTATCATCGTTTGATCATTTGTCATGGACGGGGAAATTTTAAATATTCAAGCACCAATCATCTTTGATGAGTCGATTGCACACTGTGAAATTCATGCACATCAGCCTTATGCCTCATCAACCTTCAACAACAGTGATGAAATTCGGATGGCTGTTCAAAATCAGGACAACTGTCTCCTGCCGAGCAAAAGTTCACTTCACGTGCATGGAAGAATCGTAAGAACTGATGGAGAACCAGTTACAAACACAGTTTTAGTTTCCAATGCCATCTGTCATTTGTTTGAAGAAGCAAGATACGAAATCAATGCAATAGAAATTGATAGAAACAAGAATGTTGGTCTCACTAGTCTCATGAAAAATTATGTATCTCTAAATCCTGGACAATCACGTTACATAAAGAATACTGGTTGGCTCGAAATAAATGATAATAATCAATCACTAACCATCGCTACTGGCTACTTTGATGTAGCCATACCGCTTAACATGATATTTGGTTTTGCTGAAGATTATCACAAAATCATTGTCAATGCTAAGCATGAACTTATTTTGACAAGATCAAAAAGTGATGCAAATGCCATCTTGCAAGCGGCTCCCATCGA
>CAKNXH010060013.1:259837-295807 GCA_932178445.1 Andricus quercusramuli | reverse complement strand
ATGTGGTTGGTTGCCTTCTCATTTTTCTTTCCTCTTTTTTATTTTTGCCCAAAGAAACACATTTTTTTTATTTTGTTTTTTTAGGAATTGCAATAGGAGCATTTTGTGGTGTTTGTCCAAATTTAATCGTTGAATTCTTGTTGTTTTTTCAAGAACTCTATATATTGAATTGATTGTTGGACGTTAAATGGGATTTTGAATTTGATTTTAGTCTGATTTAAAATTCTTGAATTTAAATTCAACTGACTTGGATTGGAGGTCATTTCTAACCCTTTATTTTTATTTTATTTTTTTTTAAATATAAAAATGAGGAAGCTCATTTTTCTCTCAGGCTTAAGATGGTTATTGCCCAATATGTCGAAGGCATTCCTGGTTAGAGTTGGATTTTTTGTCTGTTTAAATATTATGCACGGGGTTTTCCCGGTATATATTATCAGTCACGGACGCATTATTATAATGCAATCAAGTGCACTGATAAGAGCGTGTGCCCTGACATATTGGACAAAGCCTGGTTTTTACCCCATCATTCACGGACTGGGTTGCAATCAAGTGCATGATGGGGGGACCTACAGCTTAAGGTGGGTTCCGAACCACCAGAACCTCGGTAAAGGTACACAGAAAAATTTCAAGAGGTACCGGCTCAGGGATCGAACCCCGGACCTCTGAGGTGAAGTCCGAGCGTCTAACCAACTGAGCCACCGAGGCTCTCAATTTTTTAAATATTTTTTTTTTCATACTTTTTCTCGGATGAACCCGGTTTTTCGTCATAGCCACGGACTAAGTCAAGTGACTGATGAGATCAGGATGTTATAAGTTATTTCAATACGTTGTTTGAAATCATTTACGATGATGTTATAGGTACAAAATTAGAAGCATGATGTAGTTTGCAGTTTGGCTTTGCCGCTGTTATCCTTACACAGCGGCCGTGAGTGTTGAAGGTGACACCAGTCGCCTCTGGATGCCTTCTTAGAGCTACCATGTATCACGCCATAGGTTCTTAGTCACTTGCTTCCTGATGGTCTAGGAAGTTTCTTACAATGCGACAGGTGTTTAATAAAACCGCCTTTTGAGCTGCCGCCAGTACCCTACTGACTCCTAAATGTTCAAGATGTTCAGTGCATCTTGCGTGCACATTGCCTGTAGCCGAAATCACAATAGGATGAATAGATGCATGTTTCACATTCCTCCATATTGCCTTAACTTCATGCCTTAGCTCGCTATACTTATGAATCTTGGTTGTATAGGTTGCCTGCAAATTTCGGTTGAGCGGACAAGCAATGTCGATGATGTAGACTCTTCCACCTTTTTTCTCTCGCATCACGATGTCAGGTCGATTGGCTAGGATGTAATGATCCGTCTGGATAGTCACATCCCAATATAAGATGTTCTCTTCATTTTCTAAAACTGACATTGGAATGTATCTATAGAAAGGCATCCATTCTGTTAAGAGTCCTAGGTTTAAGGCAAGTTGTTGATGTACAATGCCCGCCACATCATTATGTCTGTGCGTATATTCTCTTTGAGCCATTACGCGACAACCATCAATAATGTGCTCGATGGATTCGTTGGTATCTCCACATAATCGGCACCGGTCGACCACGTCTTGATGTAACACGTGTTTGCGATAATTCTTGGTGCTAACAACTCTATCCTGAATCGCAATGACGAATCCTTCCGTTTCTGGATACAGGAGTCCCTTTCTCAGCCAAATATTGGATGCCTCACTATCCACTTCATATTGATCTAGCGTTTTGGGGTGTTCGCTGTGGATGGCTTTCTGTCTCCATTGCGTTTCTAATTCCTCTATGGTTTCTGCCCTGATATTCAAGGCCTCCTCTGAGGACAAATTCAAAGGCGTGTAGTCAAGATCCGCTTTACAGATGGTGTTGTAAAGCGTAACATCTCGCTTGCTGTTAAAATAGTCTCGCAACTGTGTAACTTGTGACTCACACAGTTTTCTGACATCTACAATGCCTCTGCCCCCTCTATGTCGTGGTAGAACTACCCTTTTACTCGCCGAATTACGGTGGTGCATTCGGTGTTTCGTCATTTCTACGCGGATGATTCTGTTTAATCGTTCGAGGTCAGTGTTCGACCATTTGATGAGCCCAAAGGAGTACGTGAGAACAGGGATGGCGTAGGTGTTGATTGCCCTGATCTTGTGTGCCGAGTTAAGAGAACTCTTCAGAACCAATCTGAGTCTTGTAGTGAAGGCAGTCGTTAGGCTTTTCTTAACTATCGTATGCTGAATACCCTTAGATCCAAGAATACCCAGGTATTTATATGACTCGCCCTCAGCCATTGCCTCGATGTCATTCCCGAAATCGTTGTCTATCTCTGCGGTCCCTAATTCTCCTCTGATTAAATGCACCGTTCGGCATTTATCTAGTCCAAACTCCATGTTGATATCATTGGAAAACTGCTTTGTAACATCAATCACTTGTTGCAATTTCTCGTCCGAACTAGCGTATAGCTTCAGGTCATACATGTATAGAAGATGGGTCACTTGATGACCATCCTCATTATCATTTACTCGGAACCCATGAGACATGCTATTTAAAGTTTTGCTCAGTGGGTTCAACGCTAAACAGAATTATAATGCACTGAAGGAGTCTCCTTGGAATATACCCGTCTTAATGCGTATTGATCTAGTTATCCTCAGTTGTCCATGATCAAAATACTTGATTCTTGTACCCCATAGCATCATCGCACGACTTAGGAAGTCAATGATGCGTGGACAAATTTTGTATACTTTTAAGACTTCAAGCAAATAGTCATGTGGTACAGAAGGAAACGCTTGCTTGTAGTCAATGTATGCCATGTGCAAGTTCCTTTGGTGTTTACGAGCTTGCGTCATGGCAACAGCGTCTATGGTGACTAGATCTTTACTGCCTCGGGAGTTTTTACAACATCCTTTTTGTTCTTCTGTAAGGATGTCATTCTCGTCACAGTGAGAATAAACCTTATCTGCTATGATTGCTGTAAGACATTTATATATTGTTGGAAGACAGGCTATCGGTCGAAATTCAGATGGATTTTGAGCGTCTGGTTTTTTAGGCAACATATACGTAGTACCCTGCAGCATAAAGCCTGGCATCAGATCTGGATGTTCGATGATCTTTTGAAAACACCGTGCCAACGCAGGATGCACACTAGTCAGGTACTTATACCAGAAATTGTGCACCATGTCCGGACCTGGAGCTTTCCAGTTACATGCTTTTTTCAAAACCGCTGAAACATCTAAAGCTGTGATGTTCGTCAGCTCCATTTCAGGGTTATTGCTTGCTCTTGCTTTCTCTAGTTGGAACCACGCAGTGTCCAAATTGCTTCTGTTAGTTTTTCCCCAAACGTCTGACCAATAGTTAGTCATTTCTTCCAATTGAGGGACTTCGGTGTCTTGCTGGTTATTTTGCTGTACACTCAGTTCACGATAGAACCTTCTTTCGTCTGTCTGAAAGGTTCGATTTTGTTGCCTTCTTGCACTACTTTTCTTGTACCGACGCAGTCTAGCAGTAAGAACATCAAGTCTCTGCCGCTGGGAGTCTATAATCTCATCCAATATTGCTGGTGTCAATGTCTCGATGTACCGAGGGTGGATGATTTTAATAACATGGTGTATCAGCTTTCTGGTTCGATTTCCTTTTTTATATTGAGTCAGTCGACCCAATTTGCACCTTACTTTGCTGACATCCATATCCAACCTGATCTTCCATGGCGGATCTCGCTCCTGTCTTGGGGCGAAGACTGCATTTATAGGCCTAGTTCTGCGGCCCAACGTTCTAACGGTTGCCACAGCTGCACAGTATACAAGAGTTTGCACCTCTAACGCATTTTGTGTTGCGTTCAAATGCATAGGTAAAATCTTGCTGTTTAGGTGTTCTATTAGTGCACGCAGATCATTTGTGATGTTCATCTTGGGCAGTGAATGCCTTTGTGTTGGTTCTACATGTCTGAACTCTAGTAGAGCATGGCCAAAATTCCTTTCAAGGTGCTGTAGATTTTCTGGGACTTCGCTGTTTATATCATCGTTTAGGATATCCGGATGTGGTTCTAGTCCATCCGGTACTTGGTGTTCATTATCCCTAGCACCTATGTCTTCAGCTGCAATCAAGTTTTCGTTTTCCACATCTTCCAATGGAAGTTCATCAATAGGAAGCTGCTGTTCCACTTCCATTTCGATGGCAGCTATTTCAACAGCCGAAAGCAATTTGTTTACAGATATCGAGCGTTTTTGATCTGCTAGATTCTGCTCATTTATTCTTGTGGCTAGACCTGAGTACTTAAGTAAGAAGAGACGATGATGTTCTCTCCTTACACTTTGCCCGCTTTTCTTTGCCAAAAAATAAAAGCGCATCACATCTCTGTTCATATGGTATGTCCATTTTAATAGCTTCCTTGGTTGTTGAACTTCGGCTTCCGGCACTGGTTGTATTAGGCCATCTGCCTCCGGAGGATGTGGTGGTGCTGGATCATCACCAGGTTGAGGAAGAACATCAATTGCCACTGCTTGTTCATGTGACGCGGCTTCCTCTAACTGCTGTTCATTGCCGTTGTTCTTCCACTCCAAATCAACCTGCTGTTTAATCTCCATTGCTCGATCTTCTGAGATGAGTAGATTAGTCCTGATGTCCTTCACCTTAGCGATAAGATCTCTCAATGCGACTTTCTCTATTTGAGGATACTTTGCGGCAAATTTCGTTCTGAAATTTTGTCCTTTTTTGCGTGATGTTTCAAACTTCGCACTTTCATAATAGAGACGCATCAATTCCTCATTCATTGTGGTATCTCACTTGATGCTCTCCCACGGTATTTCTGTTGAAGTGGTTGGCTGCAAATAGCTAACGCTAGCCAAAGCATCCTCAGCAGACGCAGTTGATGTTTCACTGCTTACCGTATGTCGCAGATGTTCTTGCTGGCCAGCTGTTTGATTAGTGAGATCTGCTTGACCATCTCGCAGCTCACCATCACCACCGTCCCGCATGCTGTGGCCCCCAGCGGTGGCTCCAGGGGCGCCCCGACGATCCTCGGGTAGCGACAAGCGTTTCAAAATTGTTAAAATACTCTCCATTATCATTTATGGGTTTTGGTGTTCCTCTTAGTCACTTTCCTCTTCGTTTTCTGCCTGTCTGGCATGGGAAACCCTGTCAGTAGCAATGCTACGGCCAACATAGCCTTCAAATTCATGAGAGGAAAGCTCAAGCCCTACCGCGACGACAACGCGAGAACACCTTCGGTAGGGTTTTAAATATAAAAAAATGAGGAAACTCATTTTTCTCTCAGGCTTAAGATGGTTACAGCCCAATATGTCGAAGGCATTTTTGGTTAGAGTTGGATTTTTTGTTTGTTTGAATATTATGCACGGGGTAGTCCCGGTATATATTATCAGTCACGGACGCATTATTATAATGCAATCAAGTGACCTGATAAGAGCGTGTTCCCTGACATATTGGGCAAAGCCTGGTTTTTTTACCCCATCATTCACGGACTGGGTTGCAGTCAAGTGCATGATGGGGGGACCTACAGCTTAAGGTGGGTTCCGAACCACCAGAACCTCGGTAAAGGTACATAGAAAAATTTCAAGAGGTACCGGCTCAGGGATCGAACCCCGGACCTCTGAGGTGAAGTCCGAGCGTCTAACCAACTAAGCCACCGTAATTTTTTTATATAGAGAAGTTGTAGGCTCCAGAAGCTTCGATCATGATTCCTTAAAGAAACCAATCCCAAAGCTACTGGAACGTGTACGTCATCCGCTTCTGCTCCTTCTGTCCTAGAAGGTAAGCAAGAGCGGGAAATTCACGCGTGATAACATCGGGCAACACTGTTCCCTGGAGTCAGGTCTCTAGCCGCGGATGACCTTACGCGGCAGGCAAGACAGTTGGAGATGAAGGTTTCACCTCTGGATACTTTTTTAGAGCTACCAATCTTTGTAGAATTTAAGAGGAACAGTGTTGACGGACCAGATGGAGTGATCCCAGGAGAACAGCCTTTTGCATCCGGTTCGCGATGAAATGAGCCTGACGCTGGCAAGCCGGAATCTTTTTGAGTTGGCTAATAAATGAAGCTTTCATACCTCCAAGGCAGCCGATTATGAGAATTATAAGATGGACTTTGTAGCCTTGGTACAGCTTACTCAGCTCGAAAAGAAGTGCTTGATATTTCGCCTGTTTTTCTCCCTCCTTTGCCGTGATATTACCATCGGCTGGTGCCGAGAATTCAATCACGTAAATGATCTTGTTCTTCAGATCTTGGAGGACAATGTCAGGCTTCGTAGCACTGATACGTTGAGTGGTGGAGAATGAGAAATTCCAGTAGATCTTACACTGATCATTCTCCACGACTGACTCGAGTTCCCCCTGGGCGTATGGCAAGACGGGCAATAGATCAACACCATAGAAATGCCTAAGATGGTAATATATCACTTTTAGAGCTGCATTGTGTCTTTCTATGTACGAGCAGCGTGCATATTTAGAGCATCCACTGAGAACATGTCCAAGTGTTTCGGGCTCTAGCTTGCACGCTCGGCAGTTGGTATCGCGTACAGGTATATTCATTATGCGCTCGCGGTAAACTAAGGTGTCTATAACGCCGTCTTGACAGGCAAAAAGAAATCCCTCGGTCTCCGATCTCAATCCAGCAGACTTGAGAAACATGCTGGTCAGACCCATCGAGAGCTCTTCTCTACGTAGGATGCCGTAGAACTTACCATGGAGGGGTTTCTCAGCATGTTCTCTTAGTAGAAGCGTATGTTCTGCTTCCTGTATACGACTTTTGAGCACCAGAGGTGTTAGTGATGCTAGGCCATGTTTAATGTCGCTGGAATCAAATGGGAGGTCAAGCTCCTCTGCGGCCCTATTTGCTGCATGGTATAGAAACACCGCAGCATTGGCGACTTCATGTTGATGTACGAGTCGCATCAGGGAATCCGTGCTTCTTAGAACTGAACAGGCTGTAGCCAGAACCGTTCTTCGATGAAGACACTCTAAGCTTAACAATCCTCTACCTCCTTTATCGCGAGGGAGATATATTCGAGGTACGGAAGATCTAGGATGAAGACTTCGTTGAATTGTCATCATCTTGCGTGTGCTTCGATCAAGTTGTTTTAACTCATCGACGTTCCATTTTACTGCACCAAACGTGTAGAGCAGTATAGGAACGGCCAGCATATTGGTCGCCTGGATCTTATTCTTTCCAGATAATTCGGAAGCCCAAATTTTTCTGAGAATTTGGCGATACCTTTTTCCAAGGGCCGTTTTCAAGTTATGCACATTTTGGGTTTCCGCTTGCGGTATTCCAAGATATGTATATGTTTCTCCAATACCAAGATGTTGAATGGTATTTCCGCCTATGAGTTGAACATCCTGATCGTCACTGGATGATGTAGTTTCTAGTCTTCCTTGGTGTAGGTGGACGCAGGCACACTTGTCCAGTCCGAAGCTCATGCCAATCGCTTTAGAATACCTATTTACCGCATCTACAAGGATGTTAAGGTCCTTTTTTGAGGAAGCAAAGAGTTTAAGGTCGTCCATGTATAAAAGGTGGTTGACCTTATATTCTCTTCTGCTCGGCGGGCCACATAGGTATCCAGAGCTTTTGCCTCGGAGCACAATAGATAGAGGCAAGAGGGAAATGCAGAAAAGTATCGGACTTAGAGAGTCTCCTTGAAAGACCCCCCTCTTATATGTGACAAAGCTTGTAGTCACTTGTCTTTTGTCAGATGTTATGACAAATCTTGTCCGCCACAAGAGCATAAGCTCTTCTATGCATCTCACTATTTTTGGATGCACCTCCATGCACTCAAGGAGCTTGATAAGAAGCTCATGGTTCGTGTTATCGAATGCCTTACGGTAATCAATCCAAGCCATGGACAGATTGCGTCGATACCTGATCGAGTCCTGGGTAATACACCTGTCTATTAACAGGTTCTCCCTGCAACCTGCCAGCCCTCTCTTGCATCCACGTTGTTCGACTATTGCACTCCATACCGGCTCGATAGATGTCAATATCCTCTCTTTGAGGATGCCAGTGAATAGCTTATAGCTGGTGTTTAAACAAGCTATGGGCCTGTAGTTCTTTGGACATGACAAATCTCCGGCCTTAGGGATCAATACCGTGCGTCCTTCCACTAGCCACTGCGGGACGGGTTGTTCTTCGTTTAAGAAAGTAGTAAATATACGAGCTAGATGTTGGTGCGTAGAAGTAAACTTCTTCCACCAAAAGTTGTTGATTTTATCTGGCCCTGGCGCCGAAAAGTTCTTAGTTCTAGCGATAACTTTCTTCACTTCTTCAGCAGTAATTAGTGGACACTCTTCCTCTGGATCTTGTAACCTTTGCCTTTGGCAAAAGTTACGAAAGAGTGATATATCGGAAGCGTCTTCATTTAGCTGATAAGTATCTCCATATACTTGCTCCCAGAAGATTTGAATCTCTTCTCGACTAGGCGGATTTTTAACTACACATGACGCTTTATTGAACAGACGGGAAGGATTAGTAGAAAAGGTGGAATTTTCCTGAATCCACTTAACTCGCCGTTCAAGGCGCTGTTTCGCTGTTGAAAGAGATCTTACTTTTTGCGTCCAGTGCTGCTTGATGGTCGACAGTTTACACTTGTTCAGCGTGTGATTTGCTTTCCTCAAGTTTCGAGCAAGTGCCCTAACTTTTGGAGTGAACTTTTTATTTGCTGTTATGTAGCTAATCACGCACTGAACATTTGATGTATGCCGTCTCGCCGTTTCAATTTTGAACTGAAGCTGTGCAATACGCTCGCGTGTCTTACTCAGACGTACCGAAGTTTCGTTACTTCTATCGTCGCTAAGCAGGGAGACCGCCTTCTCGTAAACTACACAGTTCAGATTCCAGAGATTAACATCTTCGGGGAGCAAATCGCGGAGAGCAGTATTAGCTTCAGCTAATTTGTCCATCCTGAGGAAGACTTTTTGGTGGATAGATCTCCTACTTCTCATGTTGACATTATCGGCTATCTGCAAAGGTGGTCTTGCTGGAACGGGTGGAATGTTCGCTGGAGGATGTTGCTCATCTTCCTGTTGATAAACAGCTTCATATCCGTTTTTTCGCAAGAAGGATACCTGATCTCTCAAATACTGAGGCGTTTTATGAGCATATTCCGGGTGCATATTGTCCCAACGGTCATGCAACCTCTTCATGAATCCTCTCCGCGCCGGTGAGCTTCTTTGCCAACAGGTAAGAAGGTCCCTCCTGAGTTGGTCCGACCATTTAAATCGATGTTCTCGCGTTTGTTTTATTTTGTTTTATTTTATTATTATTATTATTATTATTTTATTTGATCTTTTTCAAATATTATGTTTTTTAATCAGATCAAAGTTGCATATGGCCCTGAAGCCTTCAGAAGGGTTAAGTTATGGTGTGATATCAACCAAAGATTAAGAGAAAGTATCCTTCAAAAAGGGTTTTTGATTGAATGTCGAAGAAATGATGTTTTACCTAAAAAAATATTTTTCTTAGATAACAAATTTAGAGATTTTGTTTTTCACAGTAATTCTTGCAATAGAAAATTCGAACATAATTTAAAGAAATTCAGATTCTCAATGCTGAATTTACTGTTCAAGGATGTTTCAAATCATGTTAATTTTTTAAAAGTAAAAATCTCCAAAATTAAAAGTGAATTAGAATTATGTTTACCACAAGATAAAATCATTCATCTTCTAAAACATCAGATTTTTCTTAATCGAAGATTTTTAAACAATGATAAAAAGCATGAGAACAAACTTTCTATTTTGATTGATCCACAAACTAATATTCAAGAGCAAAATTTGAATTTACACACAATTTTTAAAGAAAAAGATAGTGATCCTTGGTTTGTAAATTTAGCAAATATTCAAATTCCTGATTCAGTTACAGATATTCTCAGATTAGGTAAAGGTTTTAGTAACCAAGTAATAAAAAGTAAATCGAAACAAATGATGGAAATAGTCAAAGATGTTGAATCAAGTATACACAATGTTCCAATATTGGATCAACAGGATTTCCGAAATAAGGTTTTACATTTGTTGAAGAGTTTTGTTGATAAGAATTGTTTGCACATTAGTAGTATTGATCGTAAAATTTCTGAAGGTTTCAGGGTAACAAAAGATTTCCTCAGGAACAACCCTGATATAATTTGCATGAATGCTGATAAGGGTAATATTACGGTTTGTATGAAGAAATCAGATTATATTAGGGATATGGAGGTTTTACTTTCCAATGGTGATAACTTTGAATTATTGAGTGAGAATCCGTTAAAACAATTGAGAAGAGACACTTTCAAAATGCTGGACAATTGGAGAACGAAAGGACTTTTGGGAAAGGATATAAGATGGACTGATATCAATACTGAGGACACAGTTCTTGCAAGATGTTATGGCTTGAGAAAGATTCATAAGGAGGGCTATCCTTTGAGAATTGTCGTTTCAACTATTAACACTCCAACGAAATTCTTGGAACAAAACTTTAATTTGATACTTAGAGACTCAATTACAACTTCTAAATACAATATTAAAAATAGCTGGGAATTCCAAAAAAATATTATTCAAAAAACTGTCCCTGATGGCCATGTGATGATTTCTTTGGATGTTGTCGCAATGTTTCCAAATATACCCCTTGAATTGGTTAAACGGGCAATTTTGAATAGATGGCACAATATAAAGACACGTACTCGGTTAAGTCAAAAGGATTTTATTGAAGGGATAGTTTTCATTATGAATTCAACTTTTTTTAAATTTAATGGATCTTTTTATAGGCAAAAGTTTGGTACTCCCATAGGTTCAGTCATTTCTCCGATTTTGGCAGAAATGGTTATGGAGGATTTGGAAGCCTTTGCTTTCATGAAGCTGGATTTTGTTTTGCCCTTTTACTATCGGTATGTTGATGACACCTTGTTGTGTGTTCCACTAGCAAAGTTACAGGTGGTTTTTGATGCTTTTAATGGTTTTCATCCAAAACTTCAGTTTACCCACGAAATAGAGAAAAATGGTACAATCAGTTTTTTGGACGTAGAGGTAATTAAAGCTCAGGATGGTAATATTATTACCAATTGGTACAGGCAAAATACACATTCAGGTAGAATTTTAAATTTTTTTTCGGCTCATCCTTTTCAAAACAAAATTGCAGTGATCAAAAACTTAGTCGACAGGGCTCTAGGTTTGTCCCACATTTCATTTCACAAAGAGAATTTAAATATTGTTAGGAATATCCTTTTTCTGAATCACTACCCAGAGAAGTTGGTTGAGCAACATATCACAATTAGAATTCAACAAATCAAAAACAAACAAAGTAACATCTCAGCTACAGATAATCAGAAGGAATTGAGAGAATATAGTTCTTTTAATACATTTGTTCTTCCTTTTTTTGGTCAAATTTCTGAAACCATTCAATTCATGTTAAAAAAATTTAATATTCATACTATTTTCCGTATACCATTTAAAATGGATTCAATAATAACTTTTGGTAAAGATCCTTTAGATAAATTTGAAAAGGGTGGTGTGGTTTACAAGATCACTTGCAAGATCTGTAAGATGACTTACGTGGGACAGACTGGAAGACTTCTTAGTACCAGGGTGGAGGAGCACAAAAGTGATGTCCGTTTAGGACGTTGTTATAAGAGTGTTCTCGCTAGACATACGAGAGGGTTTGTTGATGTTGACCATGAATTTGACTGGGATAATGTTGAAATTTTACATAGTGAAAGTAATGAGAGAAAGAGAGAATTCATGGAAATGCTTCATATTAAAAAACAAAATAGGTCCTCTATAAATTTAAAAACTGATTTAGATAGATTAAACAAAAGTTATTCAAATTTGATTAATTACATTTAGTTTTCATGAGTCTTGACTTTCTCTTATTTCTTGATTGTTGTGACGGATTGTCCTATTGACCCACATTCAGATCTCAGGTACCGAAGGGATAACGTCGTCGCTAAGTCGCCGCTCCCACCTGTCACCTGTATTCTTTTCCTTGCCTTGATAAGGGTGCTGTGTGAGCACCGAAACGTTGGTAATGTAAATTGCATGCTTTTTTATTGTGATTTGATAATAATAAAAATAAAAAAGACGAAAGAAATAAAAAAGAGAAGGAAGGGGATGTGGTTGGTTGCCTTCTCATTTTTCTTTCCTCTTTTTTATTTTTGCCCAAAGAAACAAATTTTTTTTTTATTTTGTTTTTTTAGGAATTGCAATAGGAGCATGTGAGCAAGAGTATGTGTATGTGTAGCGGACGTTAAGTTTCAAGTCGACCCGGCGGCGGAGTGCGCATGTGCGAACGTCACTGGTTTAGAAGCGGTCACATTACGCCTGCTTCACGTGCATGCAATCGCACGTTTCCAAGGGGGTCGAACAAAAAGAGATTTTCATATATCTATAATCATGAAACTTTTATATAAACAGTTCAAGGAAAGTAAAAGTATAGAGTTTGTCAGCATGAGAAACAGCAAAGGGGAAATGCTATATGATATAGAAGGAATAGTAGATGCTTTTAAAGACTATTTTAAAGAAATATTAGGAGGTGAAGATATAGGACCACAAAACTGCTACATAGAACATAATGCATTAGAAAACCCAATTGTAAAAGTCTGTGTCACTGAGGTCAGAGATATGATTAAGAACTTGAAAAACGGTTAGGCTGCTGGCATAGATAGTATTAGCGCTGAAATGCTTAAATACGCCACTACGGTGACGAGTACTACTGAGTATCGTAAGTGAAATATACTAAAAAATACTTATTCGTAGGGTAATGGAAATCACTGAAGAGAAGATATCGGAAGTGCAAAGTGAATTTATGCGAGGAAGATCATGTACAGATCAGATATTTAGCCTAAGACAGATCACAGAAAAAAGCTTGAGAGTAGGAAAGAAAGTTTTCTGTGCATTTATTGACCTAGAAAAAGCATTTGACAAGGTAAATAGAAGTAAACTTTGGGAAGTCCTTAAAGAGTACAGGGTACATGGAGGGCACCTACAAGCAATAAAAACATCATATACAGGTAGTAAAGCGAGTGTAAGGGTAAATGGGAAACTGAGTGACTGTGGTTCGATATTATACAAGGCGTGAAACAAGGATGCGTTATGTCCTCGTGGCTATTTATCATATTCATGGATAAGTGTCTAAGAACTGCCCTCTCCGACAAAGAAGGTGTAGATCTCAAAACAGTGAAGGTACGTGGGTTAGCTTTCGCAGACGACAAGATCGTTATGACACACGGAGAAAAAGGTCTAGTTACGCGCGTCTAGTAAATTTAAGGCAGAAGTTTCCTTACTCTTACTCGATGTCTTGTAAGTAGTCTAGTAGATTTTACCGATACGTCCTCTTATGGCAAATAGTGCCCATAACTAGACATCTAGTAGCGTATTACCCCCACTACCCTTTTACTCCTTTCGTCGCTCCCTCCTACACCCTTTACCTACACTTTCTCTCCCTCTGGCCAGCTTCCTAATTTTCCTAACTTTCGGAGTCGCCACCTTCAGTTCCTTCAAGCCTCTTTCATCTACTCACGTGTATTAAAGTAAGTGAATTCCGTGACGATACAGTGGATAATCTGTTGGCCTTCTGGAAACTTTTCTCTTACAAGGCTATATTTCAAGAAATGTAAACTATCTTTTTCTTCATTGTAGCCGCCATGTTGTTCTGAAGATAATGCTTCAGGCCGTGCGATTCCTTCTAGTAATATAAAATCATACCTTTGACCAGTGTTTAATAAACGAGCTTCATTTTGATTGTGCTGTTTACATTTTGAAACCTGTCTTGAAGATCCTCAAAACATACTTATTTTCCTAGAAAAAAACTATTTCCCAACATTATACATCTGGTAAATTTGACCAGAAAACTAGTTAGACTACCTAAACACGGAGATGTAAGCCTAACTCAACGTCTGCTTACTTTTATTAGAGAGGAAAATGCTCATGCACTAACCACATCCGAACTTTGTGGACCGCGAGCCCAATATATGCATCTCACGCATACATATTTGAAATATATACACGTGAGATGCACGCATGGGCGCGTAGCCCACAAGGAACGAAGGTGAGTGTGGGACTTACCAAACGGCACTTACCCACTGAACCTTAACTCCTTTCCCGCCAACCCACATCCTCGGAACCGCTTTCGCATTACTTCAAGGACATGGGGGTAAGGCAACTAAGCCGTGCTTCAGCTTCCGATGTCTAGCCAACTTGGCATTTCCACTAACCGCACCCAACGAAGATGCACGCATCGTCCTCAGTGGTGTGGTGGTACCACAACCCGGGCTCGTCGGCCTTCGGCATCCTGGCCGGGTGCGATTATTTCACTTGGTCGTGCTTGAAGTTTCCTCGATGAGGCTGCCTCTCGGAACGACCAACACCTCATAGTCCCGGGCAGATGGTCCGTCCGGGATTTCTCTCCTTTTGCGGCGCAGAGGTAGCACTGCGGACTGCTTTCGCATTCCGCAGCCCTATGGCCCTCTTTACCGCATCTCCAGCAGGCCCTCGTTCTATCGGGCCCATCGCACCTCGCTGCCATGTGGCCGAAGCCCTGGCACCGATAACACCGGAGCGCCTCCGTCTTCTTCTTGATTCTGCAGGACACCCATCCTACCTTCAGGTGTCCTGTTCGAAGGAGTCTTGACGCCAGTTCTTCCCTTATCTCCACAAAGGCCCTCAGATTTCCTCTGTGGGGTTTCTTCGTTAGGCTCACCTTCACCTCTCCGGTAGAGTCACCGAAGTGACTTCTTATGGCCGCCTCAACTTCCGCCGCAATCGTTATTGTGTCGAGGTCCAAGACCTCGACTTCTACACGGGGGACGAGTTCTCGTACTCTGCCCTCTTCACCAATAGCTTCCTTAATGGCAGCTGACAATTTGTCTCTGCCGCCTGCTGCTGGTCCTACTTCAACCAGAACCTCCCCGTTCCTAGTTTCCCTGACAACCCTGATTTTGACGCCAAGGGCGTCAGGGTGGACCTTGTCTTTCAAGTCCCTAAGGACTTGCGCGTATCTCATTCCCTCAGCCGGTTTGATAACAACCGCCTCGGGCCGAGCTCGCGTCTGCGGCTTCTTCCCCTGTTTCCTGGAGTTTGTCTCAGGCCTGCTCTCTCCATCTGTCCGCTCCGGAGTCGAGGTCGCGACTGCCTCAGCTTCACTCGTCCTAGGCTTCTTCTTTCTCCGGCTTGAAGAGCTCGCCTCAAGGGGACTCGAAGTAGAATCCCGACCTTACTTCTCGTGATGAGAAGCGGGAGTCTCAATAGCTTCATCAGTCTGTGTTGCACTCTGCTTCGTGCTCTTCGCCTTTTCTTCCCTCTCCTTTAAGGTGATGTTGGTAAGCAGAACTGATTTACCTAGAGTTGCAATCAGATCTCTATACACGCCTTCGTTCTTGTATGATTTGTCACTAAGTGTGTGAATCAGTTTTTCAGCTTCTATTAGACCTTGCTTGATTGGAAGGTCCATGTTCCTCCTGGTGCTGCAAAACTCCTTCATCGTTTGGATGACGCCTTTTAGTTCATCGAACTTAGCGTATACCTCTGACAGTGATTCTTCCATCATCTCAATGTCCTTTTCCGTCGCCGATGCCTCTCTTACATCAAATTCCTCCGTCACCTCCAAAACACCACCCATTTCCTCGCTCACGTTTCTGTTAGTATTGTCTTGCGCCATGTTATTTCCACGAGTAGCTAGAGAAATAAAGGTCCACCCCCGCAGAGCCCCGCATGCGGGGGTAAGGTCTGTATGCTCTAGAAGGCAACCTGGTATCCTAGAGATACCGTTTGGAACACCACTCCTCTGGTGCCATGCAGCCTTCGGCAAGGTGGATTAACGCCTTGACTTGGAGGTTTTTCCTTCGGGACCATCCCTGGACATTACCTGCGACTGCTTATTGAGTAGTGTAACCGTATTCAGCAGGAACCCTCGGTACAGGGCCGCAACAGGAAGAGGTCATGGTGTTTTCTCGGTGTTTCCTTTACCCAGTCTGTTTGGTCCGCGGGGCCTATTTTATTTCAGCCCTACCCTCTGTTTCCAGCGAGCATTCCCCTATCCGCCACCCGGGGACGCGCCACGTATGGGTTACAGACTCCCACTGTGGAGTTAGCACTACTAGCCATGGAAATGTTTGCCGTACTAGATGTCTGGTAACTTATAACAGATGTCTTGTAATTCTAGCTAGACAGAGTTTAACTAGACTGTCTGGTGTGTTTAACTAGACAGCGTGTTGGTTCATATTTTACTAGACTGTCTAGTACGGCTAAACAGAATCCTTGTTACCCTAACTAGACATTTTTCTCCGTGCAGAATCAGTGGAGGACTTGCAAACAATGTTGACTAAACTTAATACAAGCTAGATGAACATGGGCCTCAAAATAACCGTAAATAAAATGAAAATCATGGTGTTTGAGGGAAAAAGTGAGAAAACAATGTGCAACATTGTCCTAAATGATGAGAGATTAGAACAAGTTGACAAGTACGTATATCTAGGTAGTCTCTTCACTACCGGCGGAAAAATAGATGGGGAGTTAGATAGGCGCATAAATAAGGGTAAGCAGGATATGTGTATAGCAGGGTCCATCCTCAGTCCTCACAAATAAAAACATATAAAAAAAAGCTGAAATGGCTATACATAATTCTATATTCGTATCGACTGTACCATAGGTTAGCGAGACATTCACCTGTGAAGAAAAGGGCAGGAGTAAAATTAACGCGATCGGCATGAAATCTCTGCGCATAATATGCGGGTAAACACTGATGGACAAAGTGCGAAACGAGGCAATTCTTAAAGAATGTGGTTCAGGAGAGACACTAGTTGACATATGGGAAAGAAATCAGTTAAGATGGTTCGGACATCTTGAAAGAATGAAAGATGAACGACTGACTAAACAAGTGTATAAAGGTAAAGTAAATGGCAGAATGCCCAGAGGTGGACCGCCGAAAGAATGGTTAGAATCTCTAAATGAGACATTAATCTGAAAAGACATGAGAAGCCATAGAAACACAAGAGCTTGCATGAAAAAATGCATGGACGTGAAGCAAGCTAGAGTAGTATGCCAGGACAGAAAAGCGTGGCGACAAATAGTTTGTAAACAGAACGACAATAGAATGAATGACGCCTGAAACAAAGACCTTGGATACTAATGGGCACAAGTTGGGAACCATACATAACAATTTTGTGAGGCTCCTCACTTGGCGTGATCGCTAGAGAGACTGATCAGCAACCTGGGTCGGTGCAGTGTTGCGGAATGAACGTGTCATTTAATTGAATAACACGAGAATTCTAGATCAATCTAAAATATGTATAGCTAACACCTATAAACCTATCTACCTTATACATATATACATACCCATTCCCGACAGGGAAATTGCTCAATGGTATAATAATAATAATATATATACATATATGTTATATACATTTCCTATACCTTCTCTACCGAAGGTGTTCTCGCGTTGTCGTCGCGGTAGGGCTTGAGCTTTCCTCTCATGAAGTTGACGGCTATATTGGCCGTAGCATTGCTGCTGACAGGGTTTCCCATGCCAAACAGGCAGACAACGAAGAGAAAAGTGACTAAGAGGAACACCAAAACCCATAAATAATAATGGAGAGTATTTTAAAATTTTTGAAACGCTTGTCGCTACCCGAGGATCGTCGGGGCGCCCCTGGAGCCACCGCTGGGGGCCACAGCATACGGGACGGTGGTGATGGTGAGCTGCGAGATAGTCAGGCAGATCTCACTAATCAAACAGCTGGCTAGCAAGAACATCTGCGACATACGGTAAGCAGTGAAACATCAACTGTGTCTGCCGAGGATGCTTTGGCTAGCGTTAGCTATTTGCAGCCAACCACTTCAACAGAAATACCTCACGCAAAAAAGGACAAAATTTTAGAATGAAATTTGCCGCAAAGTATCCTCAAATAGAGAAAGTCGCACTAAGAGATCTTATCGCTAAGGTGAAGGACATCAGGACTAATCTACTCATCTTAGAAGATCGAGCAATGGAGATTAAACAGCAGTTTGATTTAGAGTGGAAAAACAACGGCAATGAACAGCAGTTAGAGGAAGCCGCGTCACACGAACGAGCAGTGTCAATTGATGTTCTTCCTCAACCTGGTGATGATCCAGCACCACCACATCCTCCGGAGGTAGATGGCCTAATACACCCAGTGCCAGGAGCAGAGGTTCAACAACCAATGAGGCGATTAACCGGACATCCTATATGAACAGAGATGTGATGCGCTCTTACTTTTTGCAAAGAAAAGTGGGCAGAGTGTAGGGAGAGAACATCATCGTCTCTTCTTACTTAAGTACTCAGGACTCGCCACAAGAATAAATGAGCAGAATCTAGCTGATCAAAAACGGTCAATATCTGTAAACAAATTGCTTTCGGCTGTTGAAATAGCTGCCATCGAAATGGAAGTGGAACAGCAGCTTCCTATTGATGAACTTCCATTGGAAGATGTGGACAACAAGGACTTGATTGCAGCTGAAGACATAGGTGCTAGGGATAATGAACATCAAGTACCGGATGGACTAGAACCACATCCAGACATTATAAACGATGATCTAAACAGCGAAGTCCCAGAAAATCTACAGCATCTTGATAGGAATTTTGGTCATGCTTTACTAGAGTTCAGAACCAACACAAAGGCATTCACTGCCCAAGATGAACATCAAAAATCATCTGCGTGCACTAATAGAACACCGGAAAAGCAAGGTTTTACCTATGCATTCAAGCGCAACACAAAATGCGTCAGAGGTGCAAACTCCTGTATACTGTGCAGCTGTGGCAACCGTTAGAACAGGGGTCACCAGCGAGGGGGAATTTTTCAAGTCCAGCTCCGTTAACACGTGTGGATCGTCCGCTCCGTCTCTCCTACCAAGAGTCTCCACTCTACTCTAAGGGTTCGGGGTGGTGGCAAATTCTGACATCATAGAATAGAATTTACCACCACCCCAAACCCTTAGAGTGGAGTGGAGACTCTTGGTGGGAGAGACGAAGCGAGCGATCCACGCTTGTTAACGGAGATGGACTCGAGAAATTTCCCCTCGCTTGTGACCCCTGCGTTAGAACGTCGGGCCGCAGAACTAGGCCTATAAATGCAGTCTTTGCCCCAAGACATCAGCGAGATCCACCACGGAAGATTAGGTTGGATATGAATGTCAGTAAAGTAAGGTGCAAATTGGGTCAACAGACTCAATATATAAGAAAGGAAATCGAACCAGAAAGCTGATACACCATGTTATTAAAATCATCCACCCTCGGTACATCGAGACATTGACACCAGCAATATTGGTTGAGATTATGAACTCCCAGCATCAGAAACTTGATGTTCTTACTGCTAGACTGCGTCGGTACAAGAAAAGTAGTGCAAGAAGGCAACAAAATCAAACCTTTCAGGCAGATAAAAGAAGGTTCTACCGTGAACTGAGTGTAAAGCAAAATAACCAACAAGACACCGAAGTCCCTCAATTGGAAGACATGACTAACTATTGGTCAGATGTTTGGGGAAAAACTAAGAGAAGCAATTTGGACACTGCGTGGATCCAACTAGAGAAAGAAAGAGCAAGCAATAACCCTGAAATGGAGCTGACGAACATCACATCTTTATATGTTCCAGCGGTTTTGAAAAAAGCATGTAACTGGAAAGCTCAAGGTCCGGGCATGTTGCACAATTTCTGGTACAAGAACCTGACTAGTGAGCATCCTGCGTTGGCACGGTGTTTTCAGAAGATCATCGAACATCCAGATCTGCGGCCAGGCTTTATGCTGCAGGGTGCTACGTATATGTTGCCTAAAAAACCAGAGGCGGAAAACCAATCTGAATTTCGACCGATAGCCTGTCTTCCAAAAATATATAAATGTCTTACAGCTATCATAGCAGATAAGGGATGTTGGTGGCGGAAGTGAGAACGTGTTTGGTGACAGGTGGTGAGAGGATTTTACTGAATTTGTGTGGAAGGTGTGAGTGGAGTGTAATGGTAGAAGCCGAGGAGGTGAGTAGAGTTGTGTGGGGTGGATTGGGGAGATAAAAAGTGGTTTTTGACGAGGGAGTGAGGTGGGATTGAGGTCGATAGTGAAAGTGAGGTTAGGTTGGCAAGCAGTCGGAGGAGCTTGCGGTCGGGAGTCTTGGGCATTTGAGGGCTCAGGGGTAGTTATAGCAGAGTTAGGAAATGTAAAGGGAGAGAAAGGGGTGTCTGCAGGGGCCGTAAGTAGAAAAAGAAAAAAAAACAAAAAAAAAACAAGAGAAATAAAGGGAAAATTTGGCGGCGAAGCTGCAGAGACATCTTTCGGCCGCGGTGGGTATTGCATGGAGAATTCCCAGTTACCGGCGGCAGAGCGGGAGGTAAGCAGTGAGAGTGCTGTCAGTGCTGCTAGTGAAGTTGACGGGGAGGAAATTTTCCACGTGCCACGACGGACAACAAGGCGTGGCTCGGGGTCGAGTAGCGCGTCTGGGAGAGGGGGAAGGTGGCACGAAAGAAGCGAGAAGGTAAGGGAGAGAGAGTCGAGCACAAGTGACGGGGAGGATCTTTTGAAGAGGAAGAGAGACAGCCGAGAGAGTCCAGACAAAAGCGAATTGGAGAGTCCATTCAAAAAAAGCGTGAGAGCACGTAGGTCACCCCCCCCCCAAAAAATGAAGGGATTGTCAGAGAAGGAGGCTATCGGGATGCTGGTAGGCGAGATCAGGGGGCTAAGGAAGGACGTGAAGGGGACTAAAGAGCAGGTGGAAGGTATGAGGGAAGAAATGAGAATTAGAGATGAGAAATGGGAAAAGGAGATGAAAGAGATGAGGGAGAGAGTAGAGGGGTTAGAGAGGGAAAGGAAAGAGAAGGAAGTTAAAATAAAGCAGATGGGAGAGGAGATCAGGCTGTGGCAGGAAAGGACGGAAAAGAGACTTGAGAAGGTGGAGGGCAGGACGGAAATGGAAGTAGGTGACGGAGGTGGGGGAAGTGAGAATAAAGGTATTTGGGAGAGGGTAGAGAATATGATAAAAGATAAAGTAGGAGAGCGTAGGAATGAAAATGAGGAGAGGGCGGATAGGGAACGGATAAGGGCAATGGAGTTGAGAATGGAGAGAAAAGAGAAGGCAGACAGGAGAAATAATATTGTGATAAGAGGGTTGAAGTTAAAGAGTGGAGAAGAAAGGGAGGGCGTGGAAGAGCTGCTACAGAGCATAGGGTGGGTTAAAGGCAGGGTAGGGAAAATTAAGTTGGAGGGGAGGAAAGAGAAGGAAGTGGCGGTTGTGGAGTTGGAGAGCTGGAAAGAAAAGTTGGGGGTAATGCGGAATAAGAGTAGGATACAGGATGCGGGAGTTTGCATAGATCACGATTTGACGAGAAAGGAAAGGGATGTACAGAGAATGCCTTATGACAGGGCGAGGAGGGAGAAGAGAGAAGGGAAATCGGCGAAGGTCGGATATAGAAAAATAAGAGTAGACGGGAAGATGTGGGTGTGGGATGAGGAGAGAGAGGTGTTGAAGGAAGTGCAGGGGGATTTGTTTCGTAGGAAGTAGGGGGGTGGGGGTAACGCAGGGTAGAGGAGTAGTGAAGGTGCTGTACTGGAACGTAGCAGGGGTAAAGAAGAAGGACGAGGAGTTCTGGCGGTATATCCAGGAATTTGATGTTGTTGGACTGGTAGAGACGTGGGTAGAAAGAAAGGAATGAGATAGAATAGAGCCAAAGCTACCAAGGGGGTATAGGTGGAGACTTCAGGAGGCGGTCAGAGTGAAGAAGAAAGGAAGGGCCAGTGGGGGAATTATAACCGGGGTTAGAGATGGATTAGAGGAAAAAGTTCATGGAGAGGAAGAGGGGGAGGGAGTGCAAATGAGGGAAATGAAAATAGGAGGGATAAAGGATAAGTTTGTGACAGCGTACAACAAGGATGGGATGGAAAGAATTGAAGAAAGAGTGGAAGACCTGCTGGGCGAAAGAGAAGAGGGTATGGTGGTACTGGATGGGGACTTTAATGCGAGAATGGGGAGCGAAGGGGGACTTTACAGGGAAGGGGAGAGCTTCGAGAGGAAATCGAAGGATAATGTAATAAATAAGGAGGGGGAGATTCTAAGGGACTGGATGGAGGATAGAGGGTGGGCAGTGGCGAATGGTATAGCAAATGGGGACGAAGAGGGAGAATACACATATGTCAGTAAGGTGGGGGTATCGGTGATAGATTATGTGGTCATGAATATGCAAGAATGGGAGGAGACGGAAAAATTCGCCGTAGAGGGGAGGGTGGAATCAGACCATCAGTCATTGAGTCTGTGGATAAGAGGTGAGGGTGGCGGAAGACAAGGCAGGGAAGAAGTCTCGATAGGGGAGAGGGTGACCTGGACGAGGGAGGCGGTGGAGAAGTATCAAGAGGAGCTAGGAAAGGTACGCTTTGGAGGGGAGTCGGTGGAAGAGATATGGGAGGATCTGAAAGAGAAGGTGAAAGGTTGTGTGCAAAAGAAGGTATTTAGAAAGAAGAAGAAAGGAATGGTGAAGCCGTGGTGGGATAGGGAATGTAAAAAGATGAAGAGGAAGGTGAAGAGGAAGTACAAGAAGTGAAAAGAGGGTAATGCGAGAAGGGAGGGGTACGTAGAAATGAGGAAGGGGTTTAGATTGGTGTGTAAGAAGAAAGAACAGGAAAAGGAGAAAGATCTGGAAGAGGAGTTAGCAAATTTTAAGACAGAAGGGGACGTCTGGAAGATAATAAATAGGTTTAGGAAGCGTAGGGTGGGGTTTAGCGAGAAGATAGGGAGTGAGGAGTGGAGAGAGTTTTTCAAAGAATCATTCCAGGGCTCGGATTCAAGGAAGAAGGATGGGGGAAGTAGAAGAACGGGGGAGGCAGAGATGGAGGAGTTGAATGACGAAGAGATAGAGAAGCAGATGAGGAAGTTGAAAAGGTCAAAAGCAGCAGGGCTGGATGGGGTAGAGAACGAAGCATGGCTGTTTAGTACACAAGGGGTTAGGGAGAGGCTGAAGGAGGTAGTGAAGAAAGTCTGGAGGGGCGAGTGATTCCCAGGAGGGTGGAGAGAAGGGCTAATAGTGCCACTGTATAAGAAAGGGGATAGAGATAGGCAGGAGAATTATGGAGGGATTACGCTAATGAATACGGCGTATAAGGTATACGCGATGGTGGTGGCAGAGAGACTGCGGAAGGATGTCGAGGGGAAAGGAATATTGCCGGAGACGCAGGCGGGATTTAGGGCGGGTAGGAGTACTATCGACAATATCTACGTGATGCAGCACGTGGTGGATAGAGAATTAGCGAAGAAGGGGACGAGAGTGTACGCGTTTTTTGTGGATCTCAAAGCCGCGTTTCCATCGGTGGATAGGGGGAGGTTGTGGGAGGCAATGGAGGATAGGGGAGTAGAGAGAGGCCTAATTGGAAGGGTAAGGGAGATATATATGAAGAGACCAAAGACAAGGTAAGAGGAGGGGAGGGGATTTCCGAGGGATTCTGGATGGATAGGGGTCTAAGGCGAGGGTGTCCACTTAGCCCAACGCTTTTTGCGATTTTAATTGCGGATATGGAAAGTAAGCTGGAGGCCGGGGTGGTAGGAGGAGTAAGGATAGGAGGGGTTAGAATTTGGTCACTAGCGTATGCAGATGACATAGTGTTGCTGGCAACCAGCGAGGAGGCCTTAAAGGAGATGATGAAGAGGTTGAGAAGATACCTGGATGAAAAGGGGTTAGAGCTAAATACGGAAAAGTCCAAGGTTATGGTATTCAGAAAGGGAGGGGGAAGGGATAAGGGAAGGGAGTGGCAGTGGAAGGGAAAGGAGGTACAGAAGGTGAAAGAGTTTGTGTACCTGGGCTTCGTGTTTCGAAGGAATGGGGGAGTGGATGGTCACATAAAAGAGAGAGTGAGGAGGGCAAATATGGTGATGAGGCAGGTGCGGGGGTTGGGAATGAAGTTATTCGCAGATGACTTTGGAAGGAGAATGAAATTGTTTGATTCACTAGTGATGAGTGTGCTATTGTATGGGGTAGAGGTGTGGGGGTGGAAGGAAAGTGAAGAGGTAAATAGAACGCAGGAGAGGTATGTAAAGTGGACTCTGGGGTTGGCAAGGAACACGCCTAATTATATTGTCAGGAGGGAGACGGGGAGAACGAGTGTAGGAATTCTAGCAGGAAGCCGGGCGTGTAAATATGAGGAGAAATTTTTGGAAGAGGGGGGAAGTAGGCTGGTTAGGGAGTGTTGGTGGGAGAAGGAGAACAGGGGAGGGGGTGGGAAGATGGAGGCGGAGAGGGAACGGTATTTTAGAATGAATGGATTGCAGATGGATGAAGTGAGAAGAATGCACGAGGAAGGAAGGAAGGTTTATAAATTGGTTAAGCAAAACAGCATGGAGAGAGAGAGAGAAGACAGAAGGGGAAGAGAGAATAAGAGAGTCAAGATTTAACGGGAACTATGTGTGGATTATGCCAAGGGCAAGAGCGCAATATTTGTGTGTGAAAGGAGAGAAAGGAAGTCAGGAACTTATAGCGAGGATGAGGTGTGGGTGTATGGAGGGTTTCAATAGGTTTTGGCTCTCTAGAGAGAAGAGGATGTGTGAACTGTGCGGAAAGGGGGATGCAAGAGTGGAGCACTGGCTGGAGGAGTGCGGGGAGGTGGAAAGAAGTGAGATAAGCATGGAGGCATTGTTGTATGAAAAGGGGGAAAAAAGGGCAGTAGCATGGGTGAAGGGAGTGGTGGGTAAGATGGAGATGAAGAGAAGGAAGGAGGAAGAGGAGTGGAGAAGGAAAGATTGTAAATAGGAGAGAAAGTAGATATAAGTAAGATGTGAATATTGTACATAGTAGATAAGTAATAGGTATTAGCTGCGGAAACAGAGGTTGGCAAGCGAGGCAATGCGAAAAAGTAGGGACATGCGAGCGAGACGAGGCGAAGCGAGGAAGGCAAGGCGATACGAGCGTGCGGCTTAGAGATAAGGAATTGATGGATGTTAGTTTTTAAGGGTTAGTTTTAAGGAAATTCTGTAAAAAATGGATGTGTAAGCAAGTCAATTTTTTAAGGCCAGCAGGCTGAAAAATAAACGTTTATCTATCATAGCAGATAAGGTATATTCTCACTGCGACGAGAATGACATCCTCAGAGAAGAACAAAAAGTAGGTTGTAAAAACTTCCGAGGCAGTAAAGATCTTGTCACCATAGACGCTGTTGCCATGACGCAAGCTCGTAAACATCAAAGGAACTTGCACATGGCATACATTGACTACAAGCAAGCATTTCCTTCCGTACCACATGACTATTTGCTTGAAGTCTTAAAAGTATACAAAACTTGTCCACGCATCATTGACTTAGTAAGTCGTCCGATGATGCTTTAGGGTACAAAATCAAGTATTTTGGTCATGGACAAACCAAGGATGACTAGATCAATACGCATTACGACGGGTATATTCCAAGGAGACTCCTTCCGTGCATTATGGTTCTGCTTAGCGTTGAACCCACTGAGCAAGACTCTAAATAGCATGTCTCATGGGTTCAGAGTACATGATAACGAAAATGGTCATCAATTGACCCATCTTCTATACATGGATGGCCTGAATCTGTACGCTAGTTCGGGCAAGAAACTGCAGCAAGTGATCGATGTAACAAAGCAGTTTTCCAACGATATCCATATGGAATTTGGACTAGATAAATGCAGAACAGTGCATTCAATCAGAGGAAAATTAGGGACCGCAGAACAGAAGAACGATTTCGTGAATGACATCGAGGCAATGGCTGAGGGCGATTCATATAATTACCTGGGTATTCTCGAATCCAAGGGTATTCGGCATACGATAGTTAAGAAAAGCCTAACGACTGCCTTCACTACAAGACTCAGATTGGTTCTGAAGAGTTCTCTTAACTCGGCAAACAAGATCAGGGCAATCAACACCTATGCCATCCCTGTTCTCACGTACTCCTTTGGGCTCATCAAATGGTCGATCACCGACCTCGAAGGAACAAACCGAATCATCGGCGTAGAAATAACGAAACACCGAATGCACCACAGTAATGCGGCGATTGAAAGGGTAGTTCTACCACGACATAGAGGAGATAGTGGCATTTTCGATGTCAGGAAACTGTGTGAGTCACAAGTTATACAGTTGCGGGACTATTTTAAAAGCAAGCGAAATGTTACGCTTTACAATACGATCTGTAAAGCGGATCTTGACTACACGCCCTTGAATTTGTCCTCAGAGGAGGTCTTGAATATCAGGGCAGAAACCATAGAGGAATTAGAAACGCAATGGAGACAGAAAGCCATCCCCGGCGAAAACCCCAAAACGTTAGATCAATATGAAGTGGATATTGAGGCATCCAATATTTGGCTAAGAAAGGGGGTCCTGTATCCAGAAACGGAAGGATTCATCATTGCGATTCAGGATGGGGTTATCAGCACCAGGAATTATCGCAAACTCATCTTACATCAAGACGTGGTTGACCGGTTCCGATTATGTTTAGATACCATCGAATCCATCGAGCACATTATTGATGGTTGTCGCATTGCGGTTATTTTTCCACCTTAAATCGCTCGTAGCTCGAAAACAACGCGTTCTTCGAAAAAATGATAGGAGTTAAAAAGTGCTTATTTTTGCCCAAAATATATAATAAATGTATATTCGTATCGATTTTTTAAATCTTTTTCAATTTTGCAAGGTTTTTGTTAATAAAAAATTACTGACCATTGGTACAAAAAATGTCAGTGAGGTTTTTTGTTTGCAACAACATAAAACATCGATTAGAAAAGGTTTCATCCTGGCGAAACTATCTGGTCGGTCAACTCGTTTTTGTATACGTCTTTTTAGGGATGCACCGCTCGCCTATCATAAGTGTTTACTTATGACGCCGACGATTCATATGACGTGACTGAACTTCTACTTTCAAAATTTGCGCGGTTTCTTCAGCTCAGCAAATGTTAATTTTGTTGTCATCGCCCATCAATTCAGCTTAATACGATACAGCTTGACTGGGTTGATACGAACCCGTGAACAATATTTCGAGATCGTTGACGGTGATTTCCAGAAAATCTCCCACCTCCGATGAACATATATGTTTGAAAGAAATCTTTCGCGTACTCCATCATTTTTCTTGAACTTCTTCAGCCAAAGTATTCTCAGAATCATTAGTTTATTGATCATTAGGAATTGAGACGTTCTTCGAACTTTTTATTTAAAAAACATGCAATTTTACTATAAGAGCCGATTTTCGAAAGTAACTTATTCACAGTCCCACAAAAAAAATCATATCTGTGAATCAGACCCATGCATCCGCATCGCTGAATCCGAATCCGAGGTCGAAAAAATTCATATACCCCCAAAATTGTTAGCTAGAACCAAAACACACCCCTAGAATGAGGTGAAAATGAGATTAGGCAACGAGCATAGTTGTTGAATGTTAATCAATTAAATTAAACAAATTTTCAGTGATGGGTACGTTACTTTTTAAAAGGAACTAGTTACCGTTACCGTTACATCACAAAAAAAAGTAACTACTCACCGTTACCGTTACCATTTCAAAATGTAACTATTACTTAGTTACTTTTTCAAAAAAAAGTAACTATCGTTACTTTTTTCGTTACTTTTATATTTTTGAAATATTAGAAATATTAGTAATATGTAATAAGGGAAATAATATACAAAGCTTCTTTTTATCTATATTCTTTATTTATTTTTAACATTACTAATTGTTCAAAAGTTTCGTCGTTCAAGCTCCCTCTTCTCGAGTTCAATATGATTCCTGCTGTACTGAAAAATCTTTCGCACGATGCGCTGCTTGGCATAGTGGTATTGAACTTGATGAAAAATTTTTTTAGCGTTGGAAAACTGTTCAGCATTGAAACTTTTTCATCACATCATTCAATGAATGCTCGTAGATCTTCAGAGCCCAATTTCGAGTTATTTGTTTTCTCCAGTTCAAACATGAAGAAATTGTTCGTTTTATCATTGTTGGGTACATTTTCAGTTTTAAGGCTTTGCTCTCCTTCATCAAGATCAACGGTTCGAACATCACTCAATAACAGTTTGATTGTTTTTTCTGCGTCAATCCTTTGCGATTCACTTAGACACTCAAATTCAAAAGCCGGATGTAAGCAGCTTGCTGCTAGTAAATCTTTGTTATCAAACAGTGTCTGAAATCTAAGAATTATATATTTTATTTGAGAAAATGTATAATAATATACAATATTAATTTAAACATAAACTGTATATGCGGTTAATCTATTAATTCAAGATTTGAAAAACTACATTAGTTCACTTATTTTCAGAACTCAGATTTCAATCAATTTGATGCATTTAAGGAAACGAATAAAAATTAATGAAGTATGATGTGTGATATACAGAAATAAGCAAATGAGTTATGATTGTTGAGAAAATAATACCTTTTCTTTATCCCAGAGCTGTTTGCTAATGGAGCGCAGTATCTTAATCCTTCGGTTTTTAAAATTTCCATCTTGTTCTGTACTTCGGAAATGACGGGTAAAAGATATCCCATGTACATCTCCTTTTCACCTTGCAAGATATCTAATGCTTGTGCCAAAGGCGCCATTACCTGATAAATAATAATATATACATTGTGTAATAAATAGACTAAATTTAGTAATAATTTTCAATTTGAGTAAGAAGTAATGCATTACCTTGCAATACTCTCTCAAGAACTGAAGTTCCTGAAGGGTCAATCTCGGAAGGCCGCAAAAATCGAAACATTCATCTAATTCTTCCGTATCATATAACGTCAGTTTATTCACCTGATTGGTCGAGTCGAAAGTCGAGTTCCACCTAATAAAAAGTTTCTCCCAAACACTTCACAAGAATTAAAGCCACTGTTCTAATGTTTTAAATCTATTTTGTTATCCATTTCTTAATGAAAATGAAAATATATGTGCGTCCACGTGAAAAGTGCCCTTATTGTCGGTTTTAGTTTAGGAGATATTCGCTTTTTTCTAGTTCAGGGTCGAAATTTACCATTTTCGTATTTGTGTGGGGGATGATACTATGACTCATACGGAATCTATCAGCATTATACTCATTGTCTCAAATGCAACCGGAAGTGGGTATATTTCATCTTTAAAGAAAAAATATAACATGTAAGTTTATGATACCCGTAAACTTTAAATGCGTTTTCTTTGAAAAGCGGTTTTTTAAAATTCCAACTTCAAAAGTGCCTTGGTGACAGGTTTTTTGACATAAAGTGTTTATATTGGGCTTAAAATGTCGGGAATTCACGCGGCTATATGGCCCTATAAATAACTCCATACCAACAATGAGGGCCCTTTTTACGTTCACGCCCACATATTAATTATTAAATATTATACACTGCAATTCGAGCAAAATTTTAGAAAATGTGCTGCGAGAGACTTTTTTAAACTGCTTATGTTCTAGAGCTGTTTCTGTGTCCTTGACTGCTACAAGGTTAAAAGTGTGACTTCCGCATCTGTAATGCGGAGGAAGCGTTATAAGATTTAGATTTTCATCATTGTCAGACGAATCCAGGATGTCAGATACAGAATGATATTCGATTTCTAAATCGTCGTCATATTCGCCGTCCATTCCTAATTCCTGAAACATTCTGAAAAAAATAAGATTTCTATGAGTACACTCGAATCTCGCTATAACGACCTTCGATATAACGAACGCTTGCTATAAAGAGCGCACTGTCTCGCGCTACAAGGAGCAGAATGCCTCGCCCTTCATCCCCACTATTTCGCCGAATGAACGCGTGCAAATAGTTTGGAAGATTAATAAGAAAGGACTTTCGTACTTCAAATTAAATTTAAGGTTAACAATAATTTTAGTGACATTTTCAAATAATCAAATATTTATTTTGATATTATTTTGATATACACTTTAATTATAATTGTATATGCACTTACTTGATGAATGGGTATTATCCGTGATTTGGCTAAAATTGACTTAATATTGATTAAATTAGAAATTAAAAATACCGACTTCAAACTGACAACTAAAATGACATGTGAATCATTCTGACACAGATGCACTCATACATATTAAACGTTCCATTGGTGGGGACCCCTCTTGTGCCCGTTATAGTGAGATTTTTGGTTCCCGAGCTGCTCTTTATAGCGAGATTCGAGTGTATTTAAAAAATTAATAATTGTGACTTAGAAATTCAAACAAAGTACATCAAAAGTACACATTTTTAAAATAAACCATCTTACTTGAAAGCCTTGACGAAATTTGATCCGTTATCAGTGGTCATACCCGAAACTTTGTTCTGAATGTGGAACTCGTGTAAAATAGAACTGATCTCCTTTGCCAATACGTCGTAAGTGTGCTTTCCAAGGACTCTTTTGCATGCTAATGTAGCAGATTTTCGTTCTAGCGTTTCGGGATCTATCCAATGTACAGTAGGGTGGTCTAAAAATAAATTGGAATTTTTTTGTTGAATTTTTATCGGGACACCCCCCAAATTTGTTCGAGTCCACCCAAAAATAAATCCACTTTTTTTGTTTTGAAAAAAAATGATATTTAGGGGTGCCGCAGGCCCCATGAAGTTTAACATGTATTTCCCATAAGAAAAAAAGAAATTTTTGTAAATCTTATTCAGAATCCTCAAAATTATCTCAATCGAGTTGAAACTCAACATTTCTCTTCACAATTAGCCATGAAATACGAATAAAATATCACTTTCCAAATATAACCCCCATAAGTTTGTTTTATAGGGTCCCAAAGAAACCCCATAAGTGCAAAAATGGGTTTTGCGAGTTTTTGACGCTAATTATGATTTTTTTAGGGTTTCTTTAATGCGAATTGTTTATAATACATAACATATCACTTTATACTGAGAATGATATATTTTAATGAATTGTTTAAACAATTTATTATTATTTTTAGCAATTTCCTCATAGAATGGAGTTAGAAAGACGTGGTTTTTTCACGAATTTTCCATTTGTTGTCCAATTTTCAATTAGAGGAAAGTTATAGTTCATCAATGTTAACAATAATGATTGTTTAAACAATTTATTATAATTATTAATAATATTAGATTTGAATAATGCTAGAAAGATGCGGGTCTTTTTTTAAATTTCTGGCTTTTTGTCCAATTTTCATTTGGATGGAAGTAGTAATGAATTCAAGTTAACAAAATCATTGTTTAAACAATTCATTATAATTATTAATAATATTATATTTAAATAATGCTAGAAAGATGCGTTTTTTTAATTTCTGGCTTTTCGTCCAATTTTCATTTGGAGTGAAGTGATAATGAATTCAAGTTAAGAAAATAATTGTTTTAAAAATTCATTATCATTGTTAATAATAGTCTCTTTGCTTAATCGGTAGAATGTTACGGTTTTTTCTGAAATTTTCAACTGTTTATTTTTTATTAGGCTTGACTTAATAAATAACTAGATTTTGCATAAATAATTGTTTAAACAAATTGTTATTGTTTATGACTATCTTCATCTATATCGATTGCGCCTGATAGTTGCGGTTTTTCGACAATTTTTACCTTCCTGTCCTTTTTTCACTTAGTGAGGTAATAATTGATTAAAGTTAAGAAAGAAGTTGCTTAAACAATTATTTTTGCTAAATCTAGTTAACTATCACGTCACGCCTAATAAAAAATAGACAAACACTTGAAAATTTCAGAAAAAAACGCAAAATTCTACCAATTTAGCAAAGAGAATATTATCAACAATGATAATAAATTGTTGAAACAATTATTTTGTTAACTTGAATTCATTATTACTTCACTCCAAATGAAAATCAAACAAAAAGCCAGAAATTGAAAAATCGCATCTTTCTAGCATTATTCAAATATAATATTATTAATGCGTATAATAAATTGTTTAAACAATTATTTCATTAACTTGCATTCATTATTACTTCACTCCAAATGAAAATTGGACAAAACGCCAGAAATTTAAAAAAAGCGCATCTTTCTAGCATTATTCAAATCTAATATCATTAATAATTATAATAGATTGTTTGAACAATCATTATTGTTAACATTGATGACCTATAACTTTCCTATAATTGAAAATTGGACAACAAATGAAAAATTTGTGAAAAAACCGCATCTTTCTAACTCCATTCCATGGGAAAATTGCTAAAAACAATAATAAATTGTTTAAACAATTCATGAAAATATCTAATTTTCCGTATGAAGTAATATTTTATGTATTAGAAACCATTCGCATTAAAGAAACCCAAAAAAATCATAATTAGCGCCAAAAACTCGCAAAACCCATTTTTTCACTTATGAGGTTTCTTTGTGACCCTATAAAACAGACTTATGGGGGTGATATTTAAAAAGTGATATTTTGTTCGTATTCCATGGCTAATTGTGAAGAGAAATGTTGAGTTTCAACTCGATTGAGATAATATTGAGGATTCTGAATAAGATTTACAAAAACGTCTTTTTTTCTTATGGGAAATATATGTTAAACTTCATGGGGCCCCAATGGGTGGGTAACCCAGGAAGCTTCTATAAAAGTTAATTTCTTAATTTTTTATTTTCCCTCCGAATTCTATCAATTATATATAGTGCAGTTCATAACTTTCATATAATCGGTAGGTTAATATGTGATTGTATATTTTTATGACGCATAATAACTCGAAATCAAGTGTCAGAGCAGAATATTATTGCAAAGAAAGTTTCAGGTTCTATTAATTTAATTTTCATTAAAAGTGAAAAAGAATAATATTGAAATAAATGAATCTTGGAATATTTATTACATTACTCAATTAAAACAGGGTTATTACCTCTTTGCCTTACTCCACAAATCTGCGGTAGTTGCTACATTTGGAATTTTGACAAGCTTTTTTTGAAGGTCTGTACACATGTCGTTTGCTAATTGAATTCTCATTCTAATGAGAAGGTATTGGTTTTATTTTTTAATTTGTTTACCAAGTGTTTTCTTTGACATTACTGACACATTTGTTGGTAATCCCAAACTAATCAAATTGACGAAACTTGTTTTATCAACAACAGAAAGTGGAGCGCATTCCTCGACAACATAATTTATTATGGCACTATCTAATGCACTTTGCGTTATCGCCTTGCTATACCCAGTACCCTTCCGCTGCAAGGAGTCCAAAGTAGTCTGCTGTTTTGATGGGGGTTCTTCTAAAATTTGAGAATCTTAATTTTTACGTTTTTTTGTTTTTTTGTTGTGTTTTTTTAGAGCTTCTTCTAAATCATACAATTTACGCAAATGTTTGTGCTAGGGAAAATAGAGGTAAAAATAAATGCTCATATTTCTTAACATTAATATCATAAACTGCATGCTTAAGTACTTAAAATTCACAAAATGAAAAGCTAATAAAATTACCTATAATAGCATTTTTTCATTAAAGAACTAAAGTTAACCCTTAAATACATAATGGTGCCATCTGACAACACTCCAATATTTAGCTTAAAATATTTATTTATGTTGAAATAAAAGTGCTAGTAGAAGGTTAAATCAAATAATTAACAGATTTAAAAAATCTAATTTTGAGAATATTTTTGCTATTTTTCTATTCACGCATACAGCTTATATAATAATTTTAACTAGAAGAATGGAAAAGAAAAAATTATGCATTTAAAGGTTAAGCTAGATATCTCGTTGTTATGCATTTTTTTTATAAATTATGTATAAAAGTATATACAGCAAGAACAAATTCGCACCAGTCACTAGAGTGAGACGCCAATATCGTTTCACATAAGAATCGCTATCTTCTGCTTCACTCGTGACTGGTCTGAATTTGGCCTTACTGTACATTAAGTGCAAGCCTCTATAACCGTATAACCGAAACCTCTATACACTGTAAAAAAAATTTCTGGTAATTTTACCACTTTCAGAGTAGGTCCGATTATTACCTACTCCCAAAGTAACGTTTTCACTGACATTAACGAATATTCACTTTTAATATGGATTTCAACTTTTAGGTTGTGTAAGTTTTCAGACAGATTCTGTAAAATTACAATGCGTTATGAATTTTTAGGTGATACTATTCTAACCTGAAATATTTTTTTTCTTATTCAACATGGTAACTTTAGAATCTACATACGAAATGTGAATAATGCGTCTTTTTCCATACAAATTCGGTCGTTGAGAAACGATGTACACAAAATATCACAGCCAAAACACAATAATAATTGTCGAAGTCGACTCTTCAGTCTCTGAGTTGCTCCGAGTTCTTCAGAGTTCTTTGAACATGAGCAAAATATCTTTGACACGAGGCATAAGGGGCAACTCTAAAACTTTACAATTACTTGTAATTATACTACGTTAAGAGCTGTGCAAGTTCCCCGCGCTATCAATTATCAAATTTCAAGACGTGAGATTACGTTGGAAAAAGGAATTTTTAACAATTTCTGTAATTTTACCAGCGTCAACAAAATCAACACTCTGAAAGTAGGTCCATTTATTACCTACTCTGAAAGTCACAGATTCACAAGCAGAAACTGTATTTCTACAACGCCTTGCTATAGTGTCAGTCTAAAAGTGGTAAAGTTACAAGATTGGTTGGAACTTCTGACATGCAAGTGGTATTCATCCTATAATCAAAGTAGTAAAATTGCACCAATTTTTTGTTGGTAATTTTACCATTCTAAGTGGTACCATTTTTTAATTTTTTACAGTGTACCTAAAATCTAGGACAAAACTGAAATAAAAGTAGAGGACTCATACATACCTATAGGTGTTTCTTTAAATTCGCATTAGCTAACGCATTTGTACGAATAATTTGAGGTATAAGACACAATTTGCATTCCACCTTATACGTTTCTCCTTCTTTTGAATGAAATTTGTGAAACTTCTCGAATGCTGGCCATGATGGTATAGAAACATCAGGAACAGAGGTTTCAATACTTTTATTTTCACGAAGCGATTCAGAATCAGAAGTGCTAGGATTTTCTTGGTCCCTTAAAATGATCACGGATTCTTCAGAACAATTTGGCCTCGACATTTTTCAGAAGTATAACACTTGAGTAACGCATTTCATTCGTATCCAAACCGGCGTAATAACCACGTGTGTACTGTGTACATAAAAACAAAATATACCTCTCTCTAAACTCTACGCTCTAACCTTCCTTATCGAATGCTGATTCAATTTACCGCCAATCAGCGTTTCAAGCGCTGGACTTTGATTGGTGACTGAAAGTGCCGCCACCATTTGAACAGGTTGAAATGAAAAAATCGTTGCAAAAACAATAAACTATATTGATTATCGTAAAAAAAAAATTCTGTAGTATATTTCAAAAGTAACGAGAAAAGTAACGATTTTTATCGTTACCGTTACTGAAAAAATGTAATTAGTTACCAATTCGTTACCTATTAACAAACTTAACTTCGTTGCCATCATCGTTACCAAAAAAAGTAACTAGTTGAAGTAACAAGTTACTTTCAACTAGTTACTTCCCATCACTGCAAATTTTCAAGTGTATAGCGCATAAAATTGATTTGAAACACCCCTCCCCACCTACCCCCTAACCCAGCAAACCCCTAAAAACCACCTCTACCAAACTACAAGCAGGCAAACCCACCTCCCCTTGGGAACAGCGAGTTCAGGCGCCTATTTTTTTGAAATAATTACATTCGACACCACGAGGGTGCTGAACAACGTACCCCACAACTCAGCTAACCCCTAGAAACGAATCCTACCGAACCACAGCCAGGCTAACCCACCTACCCCTGAGAACAGCGAGTTTAATCGTCTATTTTTGAAATAATTACATTCGACACCACAAGCGTGCTAACCCACGTACCCCCAAACTCACCTTACCTCTAGAAACGAATCCTACCAAACCACAGGCAGGCTAACCCACCTACCCCTGGGAACAGCGAGTTCGGTCGCCTATTTTTTTGAAATAATTACATTTGACACCACAAGCGTGCTAACCCACGCAACCTCTAACTCACGTAACACGTAGAAACGAATCCTAACAAACCACAGACAGGCTAACCCACTTACCCCTGGAAACAGCGAGTTTAGTATCCTATTTTTTTGAAACAATCACATTCGACACCACAAGCGTGCTAACCCACCTGCCCCCTAACTCACCTAACCCCTAGAAACCAATCCTATC
>CAKNXH010060013.1:214741-259827 GCA_932178445.1 Andricus quercusramuli | reverse complement strand
ACCCACCTGCCCCCTAACTCACCTAACCCCTAGAAACCAATCCTATCAAACCACAGACAGGCTAACCCACCTACCATGGGAACAGCGAGTTGAGTCGAAACTCTACCCCTGTTTTTTTTACGCTAATCCTGTGCCAAGTTTCATGAAAATCGGCGCTGGACGGTAAGTATCCTGGGTCAAACGTAATACTAATAAGCTACCCCTAAAGATTTAAAAGAAACTATTTGTAAGTTCAAAGGACACGGAAAAGCAAGAAAAAACCTTAATTTAACGGGATACCCAGTTTCATGAGTGTTATGATTGACTGAAAATGCGTAGTACTCTTAAATAGAACTAGAAGCTTACGTACCTTCAACGTCCTTCGGTTTCGACCCTCAGAAGGGGTGAAAACTATCCCCATTCACGATTCAACTTGAAAAAACCTATAGTGACCCTCGATAAAGCTCGAAACTGCGGAGGTTCGTAAAGGTACGATATTAGTGTAGCCCCAGAGCAACCTCCAGGAAGGATGAAACTGGTCCACGCGGAGGGAGGGTGAGGCTGGGGTGTGGGGGAAATGTGGATGTAGTATACTGCGTTCTCACTGTGGAATGAGCACATATCGATGGTTTTCTAACGCAACCTCGTAACTCGATTTTTAACGATTTTGGGATTTAAACGGAAAATTAATCTGTAAGTATCGTTGCATCGATCTGTAAAGTTATAAATAAAAATATTCATCCAATTTTTTTTTATTTAAAAAAATACAATCTCGTATCTCAATTCAAAAAACTGTGTCATGCGCCACCTCGTATCTTAAAATACAAGATGGCGCATATCGATGATTTTCTAACGCAACCTCAATAGTCTTCTACAATTTTCTACGTATATTACGTCGTTTATGTATTATACGTAGAAAACCTCGAGTGACATGTCACAACCCACCTCTGCTCAGCAGTGTGATTTAGTTAAATGTTATTAAAAAAATTTAATCACTCCGATAATGTAATTCTCATTGACGGTGAATAAACAATAGTTAATAAATACATTTTTTATTGGAATGCAGAAAAATATCACAGTAAGTATCAATAATTAAACAGTCATCAATTCTAACCTATTATTACTGACACATTTCTCACATGACATTAAATTTTATTTTTTTTTAGAGTTAAATGTGTCATCCGAAAATCTAAATAATAATACAGCAAGTGACAGTCAAGGAGTATAGAAATGGTACTTGATGAAGCTACTGGAGATTTAATTCCTGTGGAATTTACACCAATGAACGAAGATGAAGAGGAGAATGTTGATTCTAGTATATTCATAAATATGCACTTAGATGAAACTACGGGACTATTTGTGGTAGATTCAGATCAATCAGTTTCATCTCGCGGATTAAATTCTTCAAACTCTTCAGTTTTGAACCATACTGACAGTGCAAATAGTGACGTAAGTCCATCTCGTCCATCAACTATCCCGGTAAGAAGAGGAGAATTCAAAAAAATTAATATTTTCATATTTAAACGAAAGAGTGAACATTATATAATTTTTTTGAATGTGCTTATTTTCCATCGGGAGAAGTGCCCAACGAAAGAATAGGTTTACCTCCGAAACCAATTCTTTTCTATTTCCTTAACGAACACCACATTGTGTTCTGTTTCATACAGGCGAACATATTTTCCATTTTTTTAATTCCTCTTAATGCGAGCAGTAGACACACCTCTCAAGGTTATTTTTGATTCCATACTTACATGCTGTATTTTGGATTAATGTAATTCTTTCTAATCCGTCCACAAAATGCGTGCACTTACATGATTTCTATTCCTCCGTGTGCAACATAAGATTGAAAATTTCAATTTTTTTATCATAGTTATTTTTTATTTCATACTTACATGCTTTATTTTCGATTATTTTAATTCCTTCTAATTGCAAGTTGGCTACTAAACATCTCCTCTCCTTCCCTAAACCCTAACAACGGTTCCAGATGTTTAGCAGTCAAGTTGCAAAAATTTAACCTAAACCAAAAATCAAAATTCAAACCAAAAAAAAGGTGGGCAGAAAATTACAAAAATTTGATTTCGACTATGCTGGATAGATCGTTCTTTGGATCCGTATACTTTTTTTGTGGTTGTGTAATCCATGCACGTACATTAAAAAATAATTTTAATATAATTTAAATGTGTTCCAAGACAGATTTCATATGAAATCGGTCAAAATATGTTTCTGTTAAAGAGATTAATAAAAGAAATGTTCACATAATTTACCCAAATTCTTTTTTTTCACCTGTAATTTATAAATGTAATCCAATATTTATTCATTTGAAAAATGAATTTATTTCAATTTACAGTTACGCCTTAAAAGTGACATTATTTTATTTCTTTCTATCCTTTCTTTTACATTTCTCCACTTTTTGATTCCTCCCAATACGCTTCCATTAAGTTTCTCTAAGTCGATTAAAAGGAATAGGTTTTGCTTTTTTTGTCTACTCGATGGTGGAACTTTCGATGGAGGAAAATTCACGTATTAATGAGAATTCAGATTCTGAATTTTTTTGAATTCTTTTCTTCTTACCGGGATTACTCTTAGTGAGCATTCAGGAATTATATCGAAAAAAAGGCCCCGTAAGAATCAAGGTGATACTAAAGGCTGGGAACGCAATAAAGTAAAAAAAGCTCGCGAAGAAGGTAAGGGTTATTTTAGCATGACTAGGAAAAAGAAAGAGAAAAGTTCCCTAACTCAAAGAAATGAATGAAAAGTAAAACCAGGATGTACATCAAAAAATGTGCTGCTAGTCACATTAAAAAGTGCAATTAAATTTCTGAAAAAACAAGAAAAAAAATTTTTAATTCATTTTGGAAGGACTTGAATTGGGACCAAAAGCAGTCTTACGTGACCTCTCTTGTTACCAAAGAAATTATTCCTCGAAAAGAAGATTCAAAGAAATCTCGACGTCATTCCACTCTTCAATATTATCTAATGGTTAATAATCAAAGGTTATTAGTAAGTAAAAAAATGTTCTTGAGTACATTGAGTTTAGGAGATTCCCAAGTTCTAAACTGGGTAAAGAAAAGTAATGATTGCGGTTTGTTAAAAAAAACTAAATTAAAAAATACTAGGAAAGATTCGAAGGCGATCAAAGGAAAGTTATCACATGTTGAGGATTTTTTGAATAAGTTGCCCAAGATGGAGTCACACTACTGCCGAAAAGATACTTCAAAATTATATTTAGATAATTTATACAAGTCTAGTCAAGACGTTTACCGGGATTTTTTAAAATCTATGAAAGAGCTAAATATTCCAGACAATGAAGTGTCTAGCTATGGATTTTTACTTGAAAAAATGCAATCTATGAATATTTACATTTTTCAACCGCGAAATGACTTCTGCGATACTTGTTTTGCTTTTAAAAATAAAAATATATCTACAGAGGAGTACAATAATCACTTTAAAGGAAAAGACCGTGCTCGGGATGAAAAAGAACAAGATAAAATAAATGCTATTGCTGGAGAGATCAAGGCATTCACTGTGGATGTTCAGGCTATGCAAATGATACCACATTTACCAACAGGTGCTCTGTACTTTAAACAAAAGTTAAAGTGTCATCAATTTACAGTATATAATATAGCAAATGGAGATGTATTATCTTATGTATGGCACGAAGGTGAAGGTGGCATGGATGGTAACGTTTTTGCGTCTTGTCTCCTTGATTTTTTGCTAACTGAAATTGAGCTTGATACGCCTATTGTATTTTACAGTGACGGTTGCAGTGCCCAGAACCGCAATGTCACTATAGCTAACCCTTTATATCAATTCGCTACAAAAAACAAGATTGAAATATTTCAAAAATATTTAGTTAAAGGTCACACTCAGATGGAATGTGATTCGGTTCATGCAGCAATAGAAATACGTAAAAAAGACCGTGAATTGTATGCACCTTGTAATTTTGTACAAATTATTCAAGAGTCTAGAATGAAAAAACCGTACAAAGTAAAATATCTTGATTATAAATTTTTTTAAAATTACTCTGATTTGAAATTTTACAAATCAATTCGGCCCGGAAATAAAACTGGTTCACCAACCGTATTACAGTTGAGAAGATTGAAATATAGTCAAGACAAGATAATGTTTAAATTATCCTGTGATGACGAATGGGAGGATCTTCCACAACGTTTGAACAAGAAGATTGCTATCGAAATCGAAATTAAGGACTTGTATCCAAAAGAAATCCCGTTAACTGAGCAAAAATACACGGACTTAATATCTCTCAAACCATTAATACCAAAAGACTATCACTCTTTTTATGAAAATTTAAAATACGTGAATAACGAAAATTAAAAATGATATTTTTAAAAATCTGCGAGTATTGTCTGTAGTTTTTAAATAATATTTTATGATTATTTGATTTTATAATTCTATTTAAAAAGTCGATGTAAGTGATTAAAAGTATTAATGAAACTATGTGATATTAATACTAATACTAGAATTAAGACAAAAAGTTGATCTCGAGTTGAAATAGTACTATATGGTAGTAATTAAAAACTATTATTATTTAAAAGTTTAATAATAACATTTTTATTCGATTAAGAATGATTTACAAAGTTAATTTGTTCGCAAAATAAAATAATTTACGAAACTTATTCATGTACTTTTATTCGTAAAAAATAATACGCAATCACGTATGTTACGTTTTTTTTTCTCTGCAGCAAACACGTATCTCAGAAAATAAAAGAAAAAATGATGATTAAATGCTTTAAATATTACAGTTATCTTGAAAATGTATCGAGAGAGTAAATATTCGTAAAATTAATAGAAAAAATGGGTTTAAAAACTTTTTGTTTTCATTATAAAACGTTTTTTGTCATTCCTGAAAAGTAGTAGTTTTTGAGATACGAGGTTGCGTTAGAAAACCATCGATATCCTAATTTAGTTCACGCAGAACTTCAAACTCCAAGCTGAGTGGCAGAGTAACGATCAAGTAACAAAATGATGTTAGGGGGTACGTGGGTTAGCACGCTTGTGGTGTCGAATTTCATTATTTCAAAAAAATAGGCGACTAAACTCGCTGTTCCTAGCGGTAGGTGGGTTGGCCTGCCTGTGGTTTGGTAGGATTCGCTTCTAGGGGTAAGGTCAGTTAGCGGGTACGTGGGTTAGCACGCTTGTGATATCGAATGTAATTATTTCAAAAAAATAGGCGACTAAACTCGCTGTTCCCAGGGTTAGGTGAGTTAGCCTGCCTGTGGTTTGGTACGATTTGTTTCTGGGGGTTAGGTGAGTTAAGGGGTACGTGGGTTATCACGATTGTGGTGTTGAATGTAATTATTTCACAAAAATAGGTGATTACACTCGCTGTTCCCAGGCTTAGGTGGGTTAGCCTGCTTCTCGTTTGGTAGGGGTGGTTTTTACGGGTTACCTAGGTTAGGGGGTAGGTGGGGTAGGTAGGGAGGGTTGTTTCTAATCAATTTTATGCGCTATACACTTGAAAATTTGTATAATTCGATTGATTAAGATGCAACAAATATGCTCGTTGCTTAATCTCATTTTCACCCCATTCTAGGGGTGTTTTTTGGCTCTAGCTAAACATTTTGGGGGTATATGAATTTTTGACCTTAGATTCGGATTCATCGATAAAAAATACATAGGGATGCATGGGTCTGGTTCACGAATATGAAATTTTTTTTTGTGGGGCCTTGTATCTACTTGATGATGCAGGAGTCGATATTTACTTTCAATGATGCCATGGATTGCTTCAACAACCCAACGAATTTTTGTCACTCGGCGATAGTCATTAGATTCAGCTGTATTTAACTGGTTATGGTTTCCTTTAAATCCTGGTATGAGAACTTTATACCCTGAAAAGAACCATTCCCACTTAATGTAAAAACATATCGAGAAAAATTTTTAATCGCACATATTGTTAAAGTCCAATCTAAATTATAATATAGAAAACAGATAATAAAGCAGGTTTTAATTTATCTGCTACAAAAAATGGATGACTGGTTTCTCTCAAGAAAATCGGCTATTATAGTAAATTTGCATGTTTTTTGAATAAAAAATTCGGGAAACGTTTAAATTCCGATGTGCAAAATTGCGAGTTCATTATATCGCGTTTCAAATCAACTAATGATTCCTAGAATATTTTGGCTCAAGAAGATCAAGAAAAACGAAGGAGAAGGCAAAATAGATTTCTTTCAAACATATATGTTCATCGGATGTGGGAGATTTTCAGGAAATGACCGTCAACGATCTCGAAATGTTGTTCACGGTTTCGTATCAACTCAGTCAAGCTGTCTCGTATTGAGCTGAATTGATGGACGATGATAGCAAAATTAACATTTGCTACGCTAAAGGAACCGCGAACATTTTGAAAGTGGAAGTTCAGTCACGTCATATGAATCTAGGCGTTATAAGTGTTTTATTGAATACATGCCTGATTTCATTCGTTTCGAAGGAATTAAGCGATATTGGTGTGAGTGCGCAATTGGTAATCGTACGATCGATTGCTGCTTACATGCTGCTGCTGTAATTTACCATCTATCCCATGCTCGGTATTTGTCGAAAATATTTCGACCAGCAGAAATATTGCGCAAACTGTTCGAACAGCATAAAATGGTGCCTGTAATGAATGAGGATAGCGACGACGATTAATCCAAAACTTATGAAGAATTTCCGTTTTACACACTAATTAAAACATGCAGAAACATTAAAAAATGCAACATGTGATCATAAGTAATATTCAGCATTTCAATATTAATTCATGATATATGCCATCTGTGAAAGTTTTTATTTTGAAAAAGTACCGTCCACAACAATAAAAAATTTGGAAAAATGCTGAAAGTTAACACATGAGATGACCTTCCATTTATGAAAAAAATTGAAACAGTACTCAAAAAATTTTCTAAACAAAAATTGTCAAAAATTTGAATTGCTCTCGAAAATTTGAATTTCTCCCCAGAACACTAGACAATTTTTAGGTGTATTCTAATTATTTGTTTTGCACTAATTTTTCCAGATTTTTCTATTACACAAATGTGTAAAAAAAAATAAAAACCATCAAAAACATTTGTAGCCACCATGACTCTGGGGGGTGGTGATGGGGGTTCAAAAATACGGGGAAAAAGTTATAATTCCAAGACCTAGAAAAGGGCTCATTAAAGATCTGGTTCCAGCCAAGGGCATTTCGAATTCAGACAGTGTGCACGTAAGATGCTCTGAACATCTTGAACATTTAGGAATCAGTAGGGTACTGGCAGCAGCTTAGAAGGCGGTTTTATTGAACACCTGACGCATTGTGAGAAACTTTCTATACCATCAGGAAGCAAGCGATGAAAAACCTGTGGAGTGACAGACAGTAGCTCTAAGAAAGCATCCAGAGGCGACTGTTATCACTTTCAACGCTGGCGGCCGGCGTGTAAGGATAAAAGCGGTAAAAGATGAACTCCAAACTACATCATGTTCCTCATCTTGTACCTAGAACATCATCGCGAAAAACTTGAAGTATTTCAATTAATAAATTTATAACATCCTCATCTCATAAGGCTACTTAGCTTATTGTCAGTTCGTGGTTGCCGATGAAAAACCAGATTCGCCGGAGAAGAAGTTGAAAAAAAATACCTAGCGAAGATAAGCTTGAGCCTTCTTCTCAAAACTTTGACGGCTATATTGGCTGTAGCATCGCTACTGACAGGGTTTCCCATGACAGACAGGCAGAGAACAAAGAGGAAAGAGACTGAAAGGAGCAAAAAAAGCCCATACAATCCATGGAGAAGTTCTCCAATCTGTATCGTCGTTGGTCGTTTTCCGAGGGTCGTCAAGGAGCCCCTGGTGCCACCGGGATACACGAAAGGGCTACTGACCAGCCAGAACATCAGCAAGAAGTGGTAAGCAGCAGAACATCAGCTGCGCCTGCCGAGAATGTGTCGGTTGGGAGCACCAGCTGACCATTTCCACAGGAATGCCAACGCAGCGCATCAACTTTCAAAATTATCATGATGTGTTTCGCATGTTGCGCTTTGTTGCGCTGCTCATTCAAACACGACATGGAAGTGATCACAACTCATCTCGACGGAATGGCCTTTTGCTAAATATTTGTAGAAAATTTCTCGGAATTAGAAACAGTGACTGAAGACGATCATAAGCAATGCAGGCGTCAAGTAACAGCAAATAAGAGGATCAAGTGGACGCTGGAAATGAATGGAGACGTGTTTAGATATCACTTTTGGGAAAAGGCGCTGGAAGAACCCTTGAGGGAAGAACAACATCATCTCTTCGTGGGTCTTCATCCTGAGCTGGCCCATAGAGTGACCAAACACCACCTGGCTGATCAGTTAAGATCCATATACGGTGGCGCCAACATATATCTGAGTTCAAAATAATTAATATCAAAAGACAGATGCGACAACAAGAGAAGGTTCATATGCCCGTGACACGAGATGCCATGGATGAGCGGGAGCTGGATCTGGGGGATGTAGCAGGGCTACATCGTCAGGGAGACTAACTCGCCACGTGGAAGTGATTCTTTGCCCCCATAACATCAGTTCAAGAACATCTACGAACCTGGACGAAGCGATTAACTAACTTCAACAGAGGCTCATGGCCCTGCCAGCGTGACTGCGACGATTTAAGAGAGCGACCGCGAGAAGGAATGACAATAGTTCTTTTTTGGCAGACAAAAAATATTTTTATCGCGGATTTTCAGATGGGAAAAACAACACTTACAATAATTATTGTGAACCACCTAGTGCGAAAAAATGTCCGGATATTGGACGAGAATCTCGGGTACTCATAGATCAAGTCAACTGGACACGACACTGGCTTCTGGTACGAATACCTACAGGCTCTGCAGGCCGCCCTTGGTGGAGCCCTTCAAAACATCTTGGAGCACTCAGATCACTTGCCCTCTCTTATGATGGACGGCGTAACGTATGTGATACGCAAAAAAGGTAGATTCTGGTAGTGCTAGTGACTACAAACCGATGACCTGCTTCTCGAACCTCTATAAGTGTCTTACAGCTATCATTTCTGACTTCGTCTGTAAATATTTGGAAGAGAACAAGGTCTACTCCGAAGAACAAAAAGGTTGCTGTCGAGGCTACCGTAGTTGCAAAAACCAAGACACGATTGACAGTGACAAGCTCAGAGTCGAAATTGAACAGCCTACTTAACATCTTGCTGCAGTTCTCCTATGATATCAGGATATCTCTGAGCTTGGACGAATGCAGAAAGCTGCATTTTTCCCGCGGAGAGATGAATCCTCCACTTAAACTGAACGACCGCGCTTTGATTGAGGCGATGACTGATGATAATCATCGCGTCTGGCCTCAGTGTGGAGAACATCACAAAGGCAACTAACACATATGCCATTCCTCTCCTAACATACATCTTTCGTTTGGTCACCTGGTCCATGACTGGCCTTGAGAGGCTTTACAGAATTATCCGCATGAAAATGTCTGAACATCAAATGCACCATGACAGGGCAGCTGTAGAGAGAATCGTTCTGCCACGCAAGCTTGGAGGCAAAGGATTCTTGGATGTTCGTCGATTGTGTGACTCTCAGGTTACACAATTGCGCGAATATTTCCAAACCAGGCCCAACATCTCACTTTATGACTACATCTGTAGAGTTGGCCTGTATACTACCTTAGAACTGGCAGCTGTTGATTTCCAGAACATCGAACATATCAACGGTGAACAGCTAGCTGCTCAGTGGCGAGGTAAACAGCTACACAAGTAACACCCCCAAACATTAGATCTTTCCTGCATGAATAGTGATGCTTCAAACCTCTGTTTAAGGCGGGCAGAACTCTTTTCGGAGACGAAAGGATTTTTCATTGTCACCCAGGACAGGGTAATCAAGACGAGGAATTACCAAAAACAGATTCTCAGTATTGCGGCAGTTATTGACAGATGCCGCATATGTGGAGATCCCAATGAGAACATCGAGCACAGCATTGATGGCTGTAGGATGCTTGCCTCGCAAGAATACACGTGCAGGCATAATGATTCTGCTAGGATCCTTCACCAATAAATTGCCCTGAGCACTGGTTTACTGAAGAGATTTGAGAAAACGAACATCATTCCCTTTACAGGGACACTACTCTTCTGACTGACTACCTGGTCAGACACAATCGTCCAGATACCCTCTGGTTAGATAAACGTGCTTAACACGTAAGAATAAGCGTTCCCCTCAACAATAACATTAGGCTCCGATATGCTATGAAGATCCAGAAATGTTCGGAGCTGAAGCAGAAGATCCTGACCGTGTGCAGAGTGAACAAGGTCACAGTCCACCTGGTCATGATCTCCTCCACTGGGAACGTTCATGCAAGGTGCGCAAAAAGCTTGGTAGAGCTGGGAGCTTCAAATTTGCTATATATATATATATATATATATATATATATATATATATATAACGAATAATAATAATAATAAGCCTCGCAGTCTCGCTGGCTCAGGTGCACAGTGCGTTCACTCTGTGAGACTTGAATAGGGAATTAGGGAGCACGACATTTAGCGAATGTGACTCCTAGGAGGAATAGAATGATCTAAATTGCGCTGAGCAGACCTCTCCCTCCCCCTTTAACCCCAATCGCAATTTTCTTTCATTCATTTGAGCATAATTTGTTTCATTTCAAGTATAATTTATGTTAAAGAAAAATTATTATTTAAATATGTTTGCAGAAGTTGATCTTTGTACTTATTAAATTGAAATACAAGTTTCGTCTTAGGCAACACATTTCGAGGTGAGCAATGATGTTCGAACCTCTTAAAAGGTTAAAACCTCTCGCGAAACTTGTATCACTGAAAAAGAGTGAACACCAGAATTGACATCAACAGGAGCAAAAATATTTCAATAAACACTCTTCTTTAATATAAAATATACTCAAAATCTTGAAATATTCTGGAGTGCCACCACGTGCTACAACGCACCGAATTGACAAGTCCCCTGGTCCCAGTAAAACCGCAATCATTTTTGTATATTTTTGAAATAATGCGCCGCCTATCGGGAATAGAAGACATTAAACACGGTCTCATTTTTCCCCATTAGAGTGAACGCACTGTGCTCAGGCGGTTATACACTCGGACTTCATGTTAGAGGTCCGGGGTTCGATCCCAGAGCCCTTAACTCTGAAAATTTTGTTATGTAATTTTACCGAGGTTTTGATGATTGGGATCCAACCACAAGCTATAGTTCACCCTATCATGCACTTACCTGTAACCCAGTCCGTGGATGGAGTATAAAGCCAGGCTTTTCCTGATATGTCAAATTAGGCATACTGTTCTTATCAGATAACTTTATTGCATTACAAAAATACATCTGTGACTGATCCTGAGCGAAAAATGAACTTCCTTTTTTTCATAATAATAATTTCGAATATCTCCGCAACTCGTGATATATACCGGGACAGTCCAGTGCAGAAAAAGAAACTTCCTAATTCAATATTTCATCAATTAGATCGAACATAATCTTATTTCCCAGTGAATCAAATGATTAAAAATGTAAACAAATAGTAGGCCAACAAGAAGAAACATTAAAAATGAAGTTTATTATATTTATGATTGTTGTAATATTTACCTATGTTTTATAGGTAATTAAAATTGCATTGAAGGTATTTGAAAAATATGCCTATTGTAACAAAGTACAAACCATGTTTTCCAATACGTGTTGCGGTTATAAATAAACTCATCAAAAACATGTTTAACAATTTTGTGAGAATAATAAAAAATGTAATGTCTCCTCGAGTGATCGTTCAAAAGCGGGGCCATGAAATGAAAAGTCAAATTAATTTCCACACTAAGCTTTGCACCTGACAAGATTTTCGAAAAAAGAGCATTAATAAATTTTCAAAACTTCAGAATAAATAAAAGAAAAACTTGTACTATAGGCTGAAAAGTTACACTTTTTTCTAAATCCTCGCAAGATTTTTTTTAAAAATGAAACTCAACCTTTGAAATTATGTTAAAGCGATTTTAAAAATAACTTTGGTACGTTGAGGAAAAATATATGATAAATATACAAGGAGAATTTCTCTAATTAAATTTACTGAAACGTATTCAAATCATACCTAAACCAATCAGTAAATGACTTTTTTTGTTATTGCATTACCCATTCTCCCAAAGGGCTGTTCACTTTCGAGTTGAGACTCGAGTGAACGGATACTCCATGTGACTCCATGCGACTCGGCTGAACTCTAGCGACTCTAAGGACTCGCGATCGCTTGCGCTTTGGAGTATTATCAAGTTGTTTTTGAAATGCCGGAAAATGATTGGACGAAAATTTTGCACTGGCAGGTCAACTAAACCCGTCTTTCACAATCCAATGTGTCGATTATGACTCGAGTAGAACTGGGCTCGACTCCCATGGACTCCTTAGCGACTCCTATGGCCTGTTCAGCAACTCTTACACCTTGGCTAACTCTTTTAAATCCTGCGAACTCTCTCATTTTGGAGTCGCGATAGAGTAACTCTAGGAGTATTTAGATCGCTCGAGTCTCAACTCGAGAGTGAATAGCCCTTTGCATTCTCCACTAATTCAGATTTAGAGAAAAACATGAAGGTAAATATAGTTTCAAACGTTGATAGATATTGGATAAATTATTGATTGAATAAATTTTAAAAGCTTGATTCATGAAAGTATACTTATTACGCTGCCAACTCGAGAAAAATTCCTACCATACCACTAACAAATTAGGGAAAGTCGTTTTTTAAATTCTAATTATTGTTTGCTTTTCTTGCTCCTTCGCCCCCCGCACCACTCTAACCACCCGTGTCATGCTTGCCTGCGAAATTAAATTTGCGTCTTCCTTTTCGCCTCGAGCGACTCTATTCAAATCTCAAATCCTCTACTTATTCGGGACCACAGTAGTGCAATTAAATTTGTTAATAAACATCAAGTAAAACTAATTTCAAATGAGACACAGACGAGAAGAACTTCGTTCGGTAAAATCTATTTTTTGTTATTCTTTTCAAATCGGATTTTCTGGGTAAAAATATATTCGACAAACGATTTAAAGACATGCATTCTGGTACTGAGCTTGCGAATATAAATCTTTTTACATTGCATTGTAAGTGGGAAAACTGAAAACCCTTTTCCTGGGACTAAATCATCACTCAAATCTCTGCAGGAGTAATCTGCTATCTTTGAAAACATCGCATGGATTCACTTAAATATTTCCAAAACGTGCACTAGTCCCGCAATCAATCAAAGGGTTTCACGACAGCATCTTTAGTGGTATGTCAGCTTTGTAAATTCATATATCAAATGTTACCTAATTTATTTGAATACTCTCGATACGACCTGAACGTTTTTATTGTCAGTTTAATGCGTTGTCACAGAAAAATCGCATAGGAACGTGAGCTAGCATCGACTATGAACTATGACACCCAACAACAAATATCCTCATGCGTTCATAGTAGTGGTATAGGACCGGTTCTGGACCGATTAGTGTTTGTGCATGCCCGTGTGAGGATGAGTTTGGATTTGTGTGTATGTGTGATTGCGTATGGAGAGGGATGATGTGTCATGTTTTTGCTTAAGTCATAAGAAAATACCAAAGAGGTGAGTCATAGTATCACCCTTTGATATGTGCCTTAAAAAAAAGACCCCCCCTTCCCCCCACACACACACGGTTCCTACGTCATATTTTATTGGTACTAAGGAATTTAATGTAAAAATAATGGTACCAAGTTACATAGAATTCAGCGAATTGTTTTGAAAATGGTGTCATGTTACATGTATTACTGAGAAAAATACCATCCTTTGATATGGGCCGTAAAAGAGAGAGACCCCCGTTTCCTATGTGATATTTTATAGGTATTAAGGAATTTAATATGAAAACAATCGTATCAGGTTACATAGAATTCAGAGAATTATTTTCAAAATGTTGTCATATTACATGCATTACTGACAAAATGACGCAATGTTACATGCTCTTTGTGCAAGTTCGAACAAGTTTCGCTTTTGCACGTTACGCAAATCGCGGAAGTCGGTGATATGCGTCTCATATTCAAGCCCATCATCCCTGTAACCAATGCCGCTCATGTGATATTATAACTGACCCACGAATTTTTAACATAAACAAAGGTGTCATATTACATAACAGTCATAAGGAAAGAACGGTTTCTTATCATGTATAATTCAAAGAATTTATGATTAATACCTTAAAGAATGTATAAACAATAACAATATCGGAGCAATATTAACCCCGCACAGCTTTTATAGAGGAGTCACGTTAGACGTTAAAAATGAAAAGCGCAGACCCCGGCGGCTTGCCACCGATTTTGATGAAACCTTTTGGATTGTATTTCTAAATATGTATAGTAAAATTTTCAACAGAAAAATTTGTACGCTAATTTGAAAATTCATTTTTTTCCAATATTTCCAAAAATCGATGAAAAACTTGAATAAATTAAGGCCTAAAGCAACGAAAACATTGTGTCTATGTACAAATGGGGTTGATCATAATGAATTTAAGGTAAAAAAAATCAATATGGCGGACCACAAGTTTTTAACATTTTTAAGCTTTAAAAAAATGATTAATATTTGACATGTATATTTTTGAAGGCATAAGAAGTGAAGAAAAAAAATAATTTCCACGCAGGATAAAGGGTGGAAATACCCCTCGACCGTGGAAGACATCCCCAGAAAATGGTTTTAAATGATTATTTTAGAAAAGGTGCATCAGCAAGAAATAGATTTTGGAAGACAACTCGTACATAGAACACTGTAAAGTAATAGTATATTATGCACCTAGGGGGAGAAGAGGTGCTTTTTTGACGAGTGTATTTTTTCAGTACTCGTCTCCGGCTCGCGCTACGCGCTCGCCTACGACTTGTACTGAAAACATACACGAGTCGAAAAAGTGCCTCTCCCCCTTGACGCATACGATATTTTTTATAACAAATGGATGACTTCAGGCATTTCTCGAAATAAAGTCATGATTTCAGTCCATATTAGATTTTGTGTAATAAAGCATGAAATTAATGTTATTTTGAAAATTTCCATAAATTACCGGAAATTTATGGAAAATTTCAGTAATTTATGGTAATTTTACAGGTGAATATGGTAACTTACCCAAAATTCATTTTCAAACATTTTCATAAATTTCCGGAAATTTATGAAGAATTTCCATAAACTTCCGGAAAATTTATAAAAAATTTGGTAACTTATGGTAATTTGACAGGTAAATATGGTAACTTACCATGGAATACCCAAAATTCATTTTTTCAAATTTCCATAAATTTCCGGAAATTTATGAAAAATGTCGGTCATTTATGGTAATTTTACAGGTGAATATGGTAACTTACCCAAAATTCATTTTGAAAAATTTCCATAAATTTCCGGAAATTTATGAAAAATTTTGGTAATTTATGGTAATTTTACAGGTAAATATGGTAACTTACCATGGAATACCCAAAATTCATTTTTTTCAATTTCCATAAATTTCCGGAAATTTATGCAAAAACTCGGTCATTTATGGTAATTATGCAGGTATATATGGTAACTTACCCAAAATTCATTTTCAAAAATTTCCATAAATTTCCGGAAATTTATGAAAAATTCCGGTAATTTATGGTAATTTTACAGGTAAATGTGGTAACTTACCATGGAATACGCAAAATTCATTTTTACAGATTTCCATAAATTTCTACAAATTTCCGGAAATTTATGGAAAAATTCGGTAATTTATGGTAATTTTACAGGTATATATGGTAACTTTCTATAAATAACCGCAAAATTCTATTAACTGCAACCAAAATTTCCTGTCAGTTTTTACCGTGAGTGGGCTGATAATCATAAAATGCAAGCTCAAAGATGCATAATCTTCATTATTCATATCTGACGTCACTTTTCAGTCCCTAGGGAGTAAAAAGTAGAGCTTTAGCCCCGCTTCATAGGCGTCGAAAAGGGCTGAAATCATGCATGTGTCATAAAAAGTATTATTTCAGGGCTAGTTTTTTTTGCATTGAAAATAACAGCATGAAGTTAAACCAATTCAGTTTATTAAACTACTAAATATCACATGACTAGAAAATTCCACGGCAAGCCATTTGCAATGTAAATTGTGCTGGATACTTTGTTCATTAGATTAAAAAAAATCGTTCTGTTTCAAAGACGATAATTTTGAAGTCTACTTGTTTTAGCTTCCACACCAATTTATTAATTCGAGTTGTAAAAATGGTATAATTCACCTAGGATTTCCCTTTGATCAAGTTTTCTAACTTTGCACGTGAAATATTGATCCTGAAATCCTTTTAAAGGTCTACGATTAAATACACCTGAAGTAACTTATAGGTTAGGTCGAAATTTTGAAACCTGTCTATATTATTCTGCAGACTTTATACATATAAAAATAGAATAAAGTGGATTTTCATAAATAAATTTGTATTTTCAAATGCATGAAAATCACTTTAATTGACCAGTACGTGGAATTTAAGTTAGGTTTGTTATTTAAAAACGTTTGGATTTCAACAAATTTTTGAACAGTACTGCAACGGTTTTTTATCATCTTTAGGCATATGCATAGATTTGTAGAAAGCATGAGAGATTCAGTGCTCAAAGATTCTCAATCTGAATGGCGTGAACACTAGGGTTACAGGGCAAGTCCCCCCCGCAAAAGTTTCCATTTCCGGCGAAAAAAGATCCCTAATTTTGTTTCCGAAATTCGAATATTAACACGTGCCACCGGGCACTTCAAAATCCCATTTAATTAACATTCGGAAATGTTGGATTTTCGAAAAATTGAACTCATACTTGAGGGTTTGATCGAAAATTGTCAAACTTTTAAGGGATTGAAAAGGAGTACCTATGAAATAAAAGCATACTAATAGCTTTTATTTTTAACCCACCCTTACCCCCACCAAAACACCCCAAATATGACCCAAGAATAAAAAAACTACATTTTTACGTATTATTGTTACTTTTTAGCAATTTCCGTCGTCTTTTTCATGCAAATAATTACTAATGGACCATTCGAATTTTTCCCGTGACTTTTTAAATAATTTTTAATTGTTCAAACAAATGTAACTTATTTAAACAATTATTTACTCCCAAAAAATGTAAAAAATAATCGCATTTTCTGATTCAAATGTAATAGTTTGTCACTGTTTGGAGCAGTGATTTAAAAAAAAATATGATGTCATTATTTAAACAATTACTTATTGTTTATTCTCAACATTTCTAAAAATTGTCTCAGAGATGTCCAGTTTTTTCTCGAATTGGTATCCTATGCTACTTTTTGTTAAATAATTATATAATTTTGATACATATCTTTCAATGCTTAACAAATGTCTATTTGTTTAAACAATTTTGATTTGCTTGAGAAGACTTTATAGTGTATACAAAGAGTATATTAACCATTTTTTAATTGTTTAAACAAATATAATTTGTTCAAACAATTTTTTTTCATAAATATTTTTAAATCGTATTTTCTGAATTAAACATAATTGAATGATTTCGAGGAGCAGTAAATTCTGTTAAAAATGTCATGTTATTGTTTAAACCATTTTCATTATTTCAAGCAGTTTTCTATTAAAAAATGTGTATCATTAATATAAAATATTAAACATGGAATCATCTTCGTAAATATATTTCAATATATATTTTTTCTGTCTTCCAGAATGTCACATTGATAATCATAAGACTTTAAAATGCTTTAATGAAATATAATCTAAATCCATTTCATATGCAGTCTAATTATGAAGAAATATGAAGAAAGCAATTATGAATACACTTTTAGAATTCAAATTTTATTATGACTTTGATGACATTTGATAATGCGCCGAAGAAGATGTAAACCATCCATACTTAATTTGAAGGAAATTTGAAGAAAAAAGACAATAATTAATTGTATAAACAATGACATAAAGTTGTTAGCAGAATTTATCACTCCTCGAAATCATTCCATATTATGTTTAATTCAGAAAATACGATTCAAAAAATAGTTTTGGAAAAGTAATTGTTTAAACAAATTATATTTTTTTGAACAAATTATATGATTATCTAACAAAAAGTAGCATAGGATACCAATTTGAGAACAAAGTGGACATCTCCCGGTCAGTTTTTAGAAATGTTTAGAAATTTCAATCAGAAAATACGATTATTTTTTACATTTTTTGGGAATAAATAATTGTTTAAATAAGTTACATTTGTTTGAACAATTAAAAATTATTTAAAAAGCCACGGGAAATATTCGAATGGTCCATTAGTAATTATTTGTATGAAAAAGACGACGGAAATGGCTAAAAAGTAACAATAATACGTAAAAATGTAGTTTTTTGATTTTGGGGTCATATTTGGGGCGCTGTGGGGGCCGGGGTAAGGGTGGGTTAAAAATAAAAGTTATTATTATGCTTTCATTTCATAGGTACTCCTCTTTAATCCCTAAAAAGTTTGGCACGTTTCGATTAAACCTAACTTAGCAGATCTTTTCAGCAGCTCTTCCTTTATTTAAATAATATTAGGAATTTTATGCCTGCTTACGAATTGTGCTTTTTAGATGCTTTCTAGTTAAAATTATGCAAGTTTGAAAAAAATGGATTTTCAATCTTCCTCTGACATAGAGGAATACATGAAATACTGTTGATATCATATAATATATGCCAGTTGCAGAGAAACATTCTTAAATAAAGATAAGTTTGGGATTTGAGATGTGAGAACATTCAAAATTTAGAAAGTTATACTAGATTAACACAAAAATAAAAATGAATCACTGGATATTAATTTGATTTCTAAAATTCAATATAAGTTTGAAGTTTCGCAAGTATATATATAAAGACCCGGAAATGCCATGATCATCTATAAGGACTTTTCAAATGAATTCTTTGTAAATATATTACATTTTAGTTTCAAAGTAATATAATTTAATGATACCGACTAACGTGCTGAAGACCTTGAAAGTCTGCTGTTTGTATGTGCTACAAGTATTCAAGTTAATCAAGTTCAAAAAGGATGAGGAGGAGGAGGAGGAGCAGGAGATATTTAAGGATTATAAACCCTAAATAAACTGCTGGAATCGTAAATCATGTGTCGAGCCTCCTCATTATTTCAAAATAACTAATATAATTCCAGGTGGGTGCAGTGAAGAAATACACATATAAAAATTTTAAGAAATTAGATTTATTTAACATATATAATTATGATATATATATAAAGAACTATATAATATTGAATAAGAGACACAAGCTTATTGCTTCACTGTTAAAAATGTTTGCAATTTCAAAATACATTTAATATACATTTGTATAGTAAATCTGAAACCTAGGTATACGAAATCGCCATTAAGAGACTATGTTATTAAATTTCATATACATCATATTGATCATTTATCAGAAAAGTCAGATATTTGCACTTTACACAAATTAAAAACAATTTTGGCCGCAATTTTCAATTATACAGATTAAACAAATAACTAAGAGGCCCCCGCCCCCCCCAACCACTGGTAATCACGTTAAAATTCTAACATTCACAGCGAATTTTAGAAAAAATTCCATCCATACGTTGCACTTTAATTGTGCACTCTGTTTTACCGACTTTGACATGCATGTATATTAATTTTACAACATGAAGGCATATTAAAATTGATGTACGGTATATGCAGATGACTTTACTCACATGTATATCAGATTTTTTTAATAGTGTTATCTAGTATGGTATTGGTTCTATTTTATAAGTGTTTTTGAATTAATTACAAGAAATTTTTAATCAAACATAACAAATGTTTATTCCACAGTTGAAAAAAGATAATCTAAGTGTTAAAATATTAACATCAGCTATTAAACATATTATTCAATAATGCCAGCATCTCTCATTTCATTAATAATTGAAATGATCGCGTGTGCATTATTTCTATTTCCAGCTACTTGTGATTGCAAAAGTAACCGCAATCAATCTACCAATATATTTGGATCATCCCAGTATTTTGACATTTTTGCTGTTTCTTTTGCTGCTACTTCATATTCAGAGAAAGAATCACTTTCGGAATCATCATCATCATCATCAGTATCATCATCAGCATCATCTTCTTCATCCTTCTTGTCTTCTCCTTCATCATCATCATTTGCATCATCTTTACTGCTGACTGTCCCGGATGGAGAACTGGCCTGTTCACCACACTCTTCTTCTACTACCTTCTGCTTCTTAACATATGGTTCCCCGGACATACCATCGGCACGGAACAATGAGGTGCAGGGCGTTTCGTGAGGCAACCTCGGCAAGGAAGCCCCAAGGACGCGCTGCTTAGAAGAACAGTACCCAACCAGGGTGCCGAAGGTCGACGAACCCGTTATATGGTACCACCACACTACTGAGGACGATGCGTGCATCCTGGTTGGATGACGATTGGAAGCTCGCCAAGCTGGTGCTCAAAAGTGGAAGTCGAAGCACGACTTAGTGGCCTTACCCCCATGTCCTTGAAGTAATGCGAAAGCGGTTCCGAGGACATTGGTTGGCGGAAAGAGGAGGTGAGTTTAGTGTCTTGTCTTCTCCTTCATCATCATCATTTGCATCATCTTTACTGCTGACTGTCACGGATGGAGAACTGGCCTGTTCACCACACTCTTCTTCTACTACCTTCTGCTTCTTAACATATGGTTCTATATCATGTTTAACTTCCTGAGGAATGCGTACCGCTTTCTTCAATGGCAAGTATCGCAGTTTACATGTTTCTTGAATAGCTTGATCCCTATCACGTTTAAAAATTGTATGTTTCTGTCGAATTGCTCTACTAGCCTCATCAGCCTGCTTACTTCTATTTTGCATAATTGTCCCTACAGCCTCAGGTATCTTTGCATTTTGGTCAGTTGACGTCTCATCATACATAAGATTCTTTGCTATGCAAGAGTATTTCTCATGTCTTTTCAAATTATCAAGGCGTGAATAAGATTTGAGGCAATTGGGAAATGTGGAAGTCATTTTGTTGCTACTTTTATAACTTGATTGATTGCGTGTTCATGAAACCACGGTTTATATATGAAAACAGGAGGATGAAGAGGAGGAGGAGGATGAAGAAGAGGAAGAATAAGAGGGGGATGAGCTGGTGGAGGAAGAATAAGAGGGGGATGAGGAGGTGGAGGCATAATAGGAGAAGGAAGAGGAAGGGGTGGAGGAGGAGGAGAAGGAGGAGGAGGATAATGTGGTTCAATCAAATGCTCAAGGTGTTGGTAGTGTTTCATCATTTCAATGATCTAAGGAGGTCGTCATTGAAAACAATTGTGGGAAGAGTTTGGTGTGATCACAGAAAAAACTGGGGTTTCTATTAGAACCAATTTTTGGTTCCAAAGGAGCTGCAACAAAAAGGAACCTCTCTTGCTGAAAAGGAACCCAAAATGATAAATGGTTTCTAAATGAACCCAAGTGTGGATTCAAATGGTTCTAATAGAGCCTTTTTCTCACTTCTGCCTTGACTCACTTCAAAGATTGCACAAGTTAATGATGCAGATTATGCTTTATAATTGGAATTAAATAATATTGCACTGGAAAAAATTTAATGAAGAAACTAAAATCATAGACATTAGTCATTCTTGAAAGGAAGATATTGCACATGAAATGTGACAGTTTTTAAGGTTATGTTGCAAATCCGAAGTTTTCCACTGCGCATGCCCAAAAAGCGCGGGACTATTCAAAATTATATAATATACACTTGCAATATTAGGTTAATATAAAATTTTTTCAAGAAGCTAGGTATTTCTATAATTCAATTTAATTTGTTTTACATAAGAATGAAAAAAATTTGTTAACATTTATCTGTATGACTGTTCATAGTATTTATTGATTTCAAATAGACCCGCGCTTCTCGGCACATGCGCAGTTGAAAACGTCGGCAAACGCCGATGGCCATCTATCGGATATGAACAAACTAAAAAGGAACCCTAAATAAGAGTTCCTTTAGAGCCTGAGTTCTAAATGATCCCAAGTTTCACTTGAGCCGCAGCATTACTGATCCCTCAGTTTTTTCTGTGATGTACCTTCACTAGATGTTAAAAGTTTAGAATCATATACATATATACACAAAAACATTGCAAAATTTGTAAAAAAAAAGGCTTTGAATGAGTGTAAGCAGACTCATTTTTATGGAAAAATAACTAAAATGAGATATATTGAAACAATGTTGCGTAATGGTTTCTAGAACTTTCAGTGATTTGTCGAATAAGTTATATTCAATGCGTATCCACATAGAATGTCATATTTTATACAAAATAATCTAGAAATGTCGGTTGAACAACGTTCCTCAGTGACGATGTCATCATAATTCCGTGAACCATTATAAAATTCCTTGTAATCAGTATAAAAACACTAATAGAAAAATAGAGCCAATACCATACTGAGTGGGCAATAAGTTTATATCTAATACAATTCTAAATTAATATATCTGAGAGTCCAAGCTTGTAATCATTTATTCCAACACCTTGAGCATTTGTTTGAACTACATTATCATCCTCCTCTTTTACGGAAATATGATGAAATCATTATTATCTCATTTTAGTTATTTTTTAATAAAAATGAGTCTGCTTACACTTATTCGAAGCTTCTTTTTTACAAATTTTTCAGTGTTGTTATGTATATATATATATATGATTCTAAACTTTTAACTCTACAAGTACCGGGACTTTCTGCAACCTTTTGTTACCACGAGAAGTCAATTGACCCCTAACTGCGTTGGGTGTCAAATAATGATTTTATACAGTTTCTACCCTCAAAAGTTGATGATAGAAGTATGCTATATTCATATTACATCATTGATATAAGTGGAGAATGAAAGTCCTGAAAATGTACAACAAAGAAGTGAAAATGCTTGCCCACCCCAGCGGACTCCTACCGACGTTTCACAGTGTAGCCAAAATCACTTTTTGTGGACAAAAGTCTGTCTACATACCAATTTTCAATAGATTTTGACGATTTGTTCCTTAATTGACTGTAAGGCTTTCGGGTACATCGAGTCGGAGGGAGAATTTAGATTTGGCTAACTCAAAATTTTTTATTTAAGAAGAAAATAAACAATATTTGTATCCTAACTTTTTAGATGTACCTTTTTTTTGTAAGATCTGCGATTTGACCAAAAAAGAGCTTAAGTCAGTGTAATTACTATCTAGCAATAGTTTTCAGTAGGTAAGAGTGAGAAAAAAAATGGTTTATAATGTTTTAAACAAATTATTGAACAACAGCCATTTTTGGTGATTCGCAATGATTAGTTGTTTGAAATTCACAGTTTTTATACAGAATATGAGAGAAATGTATGCCTCATTATGATTATTTAAAAATATCTGCTGCTTGGCAACATTAGTTAAACAATTTTTATAAACAAATACACAGCTTTCGTATTTTACAATGAAAAGGCTCCATTTTTTGCAGAATCGACCAGAAATGTCTTGCTAATGACTTCTTGCTGTCATTTTTTTCAAATCAATAACAACTGGTAATTATTTGAACAATATTTGTAAACAAATTCACATTTTTCACATTATTTCACGAAAAGGGCTTTGTAAGGGTTTTGTAATGAAATACCAGCCAAAATGCCGGTAACGGACTATAAAAACTCGATTTTTTTTTAAAGTGCGCATCCAATATTTCCGAAAAAATGGTCAAATACTCCTATTTATAAATAATCAAAAGTCACTACTATCCATCCAAGAAGTTTAGGCACCGCGATTTTGGTACAGATTTTCCTGAAAATCTCAGCGGGAAAAAAATCTAAAAATATGGGACCACATGCATGTTGTAGCTGAAGGTTTAGCCAATCCAGATAATTAGTTTTAAAATTTTGAGATGAATAGCAATTATTTCTGGGCGAGTGAAAAATAAAAAAGCGTAATTATCCCATCATCATTTCAGAATACTCAACTTTGAATGGCTGCAAGTCAGTGAAAAAAAATATGGAAAATCTGCAAAAAATATATGTGTTTTGTTGATCCTTTCTGTGCTCAATGGTGATATTTAGAGTCGGAAATATTCATTTGCTAATAAGTGATTGTCAAAAAAGTGGAGAGGTGTCATCTCCGGAACTAAGAAACGTACAGAGATGATTCTTGAAGGAAATTACCCATTTTTAGCTTCTGGCAATGTTTTGCGTATCATCAATGAGCAAAAAGTTGCACTTCAATGTTTAAAAAATTATTTTCTTCGTGGAAGAATACAAAAGCCTTAACGATAATCGAGGCTACCGCACTCTCATCATGGGACTTGCGCTACTGCTACATATGCACCACGACCCTGAGCCCGGATGCAAAAAAAAAGGGTACCCATAACTGTCAATATCTCTAAATAAATAACAGGCAGGCAATATTTTACCAAAAGTATCGGATATTTTAACAGTGATTGTAATATAAAATATTTTAATTTTCAATTTGTTCATAGTTTCGTAACTAATATTCAGTGATCAAAATAAATCCGAACAAAACACATACATTTTTTGCAGATTTTTCATTTTTTTTTCACTGACTTGCAGCCATTCAAAGTTAAGTATTCTAAAATGATGATGGGATAATTACGCTTTTTCATCTTTCACTCACCCAGAAATAATTGCTATTCATCTCAAAATTTTGAAACTGCGTATCTGGATTGGCGAAACCTTCAGCTACAACATGCATGTGGTCCCATATTTTCAGATTTTTTTTCGGCTGAGATTTTCAGGAAAATCTGTACCAAAATCGCGGTGCCTAAACTTTTTGGACGGATGGTAAACGCCATCTCTCTTCAAGTAACCGCTGTGGAGATATACAATTTTGAAAATCGAAAGCCCGTGGACAATCATGGACAATCGTCGACTTTTGCCATACCCCCCCCCCCCCCCTAACTGTCCACGTGGTATATGGCTGACCCCAAATGAATTTAGGTGATTTCAAGTGACTTCACATGAATTCACGTGACTTCATGTGAATTCAAATGACTTCAGATATTTCAGGAGATTTCAAGTGACTTCAAGTGACTTCAAGTGAATTCAAGTGACTTCAGATATTCCAGGAGACTTCAGGAGATTTCATTACAAGTGTGGACCTGACTTCACGAGTTGCCAACCCCTCGGTGGAAGGAATTAAAGTATGCAAGAGACAGCAACCAGATTTCTTGACTTATTAACAGGACACTTGCGACGCTAGTCACCTCAACACTCAATCCAGAGGTAAATGCAAGTTAGGAAAGTTCTTATTACAGCCAGAGACTTATATGCCAATTTCAAAGGGATATTTAGCTATATTCACTCAAACAGAGCAAATTGACTTGATTTGCCCCAATCGCTCAATGGTCTCCCAAACCATTAATATCGGAACATTCATAATATGTAACTGGACAAAATTGTAAAATTATGTCACCCAGAATTTCAATGAATATTAGAAACAATGATCTAAATAAATGTCACACGGACAATAAAACAGAACTTAACATATGACCTAGACATACCAGATATGACCTATATAAAAAACAAAATGATTTTATTACCAAACATTATCGACTCAAATACATTACGGAACACACACCTTAGTTTAGAAAACGCCGAAAGCATCTTAGAAACAATTTCGAGTCATCACCGGGGCCGAACATGGAAAGAAAATGCTTTTGAATGGTTACGATATTTAGGATATACATCTTTAGGTATAATCACCTTCTTAACTATGTATGAAATTGGATTATTCAACGCTCTCATCGATCTTGTAAAACGTCTCATAGGTAACTGTTATACCAATTGTGGTTTCGGAAACAAGGCCAATACTGTACACCGACAAGAGGCAGTTCCAATGAATAATACCAACATGTCTGTACCAAAAATCATAACTCCGAGATCATTAAAATATTAGGTTTTTAGAGACTAAAAACAATCCAAAAAGGGGGCTGTAATATAGACACAGCTTTCCCTTCCTCTTTGACTTCGCCCTTTTTCTATTTCACGTATGCGTTTTTACTAAGAGTATAAGTAGGACCGGCAGTGTGGCCCTTAAGTTAGTTCTAATCTTGACTTCACTTGTAACTATTCAAAATAAAGGCGCGTGATATCTCGCTAGAGATATCACATCTTTTTAAAACTCATCCTAGCCTTTTTCAATACAACAGGTCAACCAAATATTTTGTCGTCCATATAATAAGTAATAACCATATTCTGAAGTTGATTCAAGCAAAATTTTGTTCATTCAACCAAATCTTTTTCTGGGTGTATATATGAGCTACGAAAGGAGCGTACAAAAGACGCGTGTCATAACCCAGGGTGAATATCTCGGACAATATGATTGACAAAGGAAAAGTTAATACTATGATTTTGTATGATAACTTCTTGCTGTTATTTTCAATGCAAAACACACGACTCTGGGATCTCATCAGTAGTCTCATTTTAGTACCACTCGAGACTGTTTTTTCTGAGTCCTATTGTAATGCCTAAAACTAGCCCTGAAATAATACTTCATTTTACAGTGTTCTATGTACAAGTTGTCCTCAAAAATTCATTTCTTGCTGATGCACCTTTTCTAAAATAATCATAAAAACTCATATTTTTAGGATGTCTTCCACGGTCTAGGGGTGCTTCCACCCTTTATCCTGAGTGAAAATTATTTCTTTCATCAACTTCTTATGCCTTCAAGAATATGCATGTCAAATATTAATCATTTATTATTATTTTTTTCCAAGCTTAAGAATGTTAAAAACTTGTGGTCCGCCATATTGAATTTTTTTACCTCAAATTCATTCTGATCAACCCCATTATACATAGACACAGTGTTTTGGTTGCTCTAGGCCTTAATTTATCCAAGTTTTTCATCGATTTTTGGAAATATTGGGAAAAAAATTAATTTTCAAATTAGCGTACAAATTTTGTTGTTTGAAATGTTACTATACATATTTCACAATACAAACCAAAAGGTTTCATCAAAATCGGTGGAAAGCCGCCGGGTTCTGAGCTTTTTCATTTTTAACGTCTAATGTGACTCCTCTATAAGGGCTGTGCGGGGTTAATATTGCTCCGATATTGTTATTTTTTATACATTCATTAAGGTATTAATCATAATTTCTTTGAATTGTACATTGTAAAGCTAGAAAGAATAAGTGAAAATATTCTAGCTTTATAAAACGCAATCTTCTAAAACAGAGTAGTATCGTAGGCTAAGAATAGATAGATATCACTTCCTTCCTTTGAACTGATGAGGGCAGTGGACTGTGCTCTTTTATCATGGGACCGACCCGGCAGGGCCTCGGCCCCAAAAGCATCATTCCTTGTCTGACTGCTACGGCGTCAACTTGTGTTTCATTAAAATAAACTAACTGACCAGATTTACGAATCTGCGTCAGAACAAATTAAATTAAAGTGACTTTTTATTCAGACCGTCACATAAATTAGCGATCCATGCCAAGATACTTTTGATTGATACGTCATTCTCACAAAGTATCAATAAGAACCTTTCTACGGAATGAAAATCAGGAAAACACGTACTGTGCTGAACTAAGTAGGCTCACAGTGATTCCTTGTCTTACAAAATTAGACTAAAAGGCGAGAAGTCACCCAACCAAGTTGGCACCGTTGGAATTGCAGAATTCACGGACTTTGAAACCCACGACTGACCAGAACGAGTAAATCCACTGAAGCAGCCACGAACTACCTTCAATGGGAATCTCAAGTGAGTAAAAAAAAGAGGAAAAATAACAAAATAATAAGGAGTGTTCTGTTACGACTCTCCAAAACCTCGTAAGTCTAGTCGAATACGCGAGAATAAGACCTTTCGTTAAAAAACGTTCATCGATTCATTCACAATATTTGGCCAAAGTTGAAGCACTTTCGTGTCGAATAGTGAATTTAAATTAGAAAATAGTCATTGGCTAGAGGGATGACTTCGCCACGGACTCGAAGATTTAGGTACACTAATCAACACACACACACACACACACACTATTAGGAAGAAAACCATGATAGACGGAAATCAGAAGAACGCACCTTTACAGACGGAAGATACCCCTCTTCTATTTACTAATGCTGACGTAATTGGCATGCTACAAAAATTATCAGATTGGATGTCTAACATGGAACTCGCAATAAATACTCGTAAAGAGGAAATTCGCTCGATAGCAAAAAATTTTGATTTGGTGACTTCGGATGAAAGCGAAAGGGAGAACGATGAAGAATCTAGAGTAGGTAACAATGCCACGTTGTTTGTAGAATCAGCACATTCGTTAGAGAGAGAACAAATTGACCCTAGGCTTCTACAGAGTTTGACGAATGAAAGAGTAACAACCCCAAATGAAGCCATCCTTATAAGTGAAAGGCTTTCACAAAGGTTGAATGCAAGAAATTCCACCACGAGCGAAACTATCCCTGCGAGAGATGCGGTGAAATTAATTAAAAAATTTAATGAACAAGACTATATGAGAGTTGAACCCTTCATCACTCTTGTGAAACGAATAAAATCGCAGTATTCAAATCCAGGAGTTTTATTAGACTGGATCATTGCAGAAAAAATCGAAGGAGAAGCGGAAAAATCTATTCGTTCCTTATCAATTCAAAATTATGATGATTTTTTCAAAGCTCTTAGAACTAACTTTGGAACTACTGGATCACTAGAAACTCATGGCACCAAACTATCACAAGTAATCCAAGAAGTTAAAGAAAGTTCGCAGAATTTTAATGCAAGATTCAACCAAAGAATGCACGAACTTTTGTATGCTGTACAATCGAAAAATCCTTCAACACACGAACGTGAAATTTGCATAAGAAATGAAGAGCAAACCGTTTTTGAAAAATACATAATGAATTTAAGAAAAGAACTTTCAGTACATTTCAGTACCTATTCGTACACACCTCAATAAAAATCCTTTTGAAACCCTTAACTCCCAATTTAATGAACAAAAATACCCTTCGATAAAAAATTCTCCAAATCACAGCAAAACTTTGCAGCAGAGAACCCAGTTATTTTGCAGTCACTGCAAAATACCTGGACATATCGAAAACCAATGTTCTTCTGAACGGAAAAATTTTCAGATGGAAGCCTCGAGAGGCCGACCTCCGGACCGTATAACTCATCTGCAAGAAAAAATGGAGGAACAAGAATATATCCGGGAAACGGAGTCCGAGACAGAGTATCAGTAATATCTGGAAGATTATATTCTATCAGAGGACAATTACACGGAGAAACTAAACCTGTAAAATTATTAGTAGATAGTGGCGCATCGATAAATCTAATAAAAGAAAATTGCATTAACAAATGGCACCAGAGAATTTCAATGAACAAAGAGTTTTCAATTGGAAATGATAAGCACCAGACAAACCAAGCCACCAAGTTTAGGTTTCAAGGGAAAGAACATCTCTTCGTAATTGTACCAGAAAATTCCCCTATACTCGAGGAAGGCATCACCAGAACACCATTCCTGTACTCTTATCAGTTCCCAAGGAACACTATGCAAATGATAACCGTGGAAGCAAACAAAAAACAGGCGCACATTCTCATAGAAGATAATCCCTACATTCCAAATTCTATTTACCGTATCGTTGACTCACAAGTAATGATTTCTGTTAATAATCATACCGAAACAGACTTGAGATTAAGTGATTAAGAGATAAATTATAAGATTATCAATGTCAGTCCGGAACGAGAGGAGCGTATAACTTACTTCACAAAGGAAGAACTAAATGCTAGATTAAAATTACTAAACGGAAATTTAAGGCTTGAACATATCGAAGATACCCATAGAAAAAAAAGACAAAAAATAGCTATCTCTTATCATGACATTTTCTTACTAAAGGGAGATCCACTACCCTGCACAAGTCTAGCATCACATAAAATCGTCATGAAAGATGAAACAAACATTAATATACGTAGTTTTAAAAATATTTAACTCTCAATTTACTTCCGAATACTACACGAAACCTGATAAAATTATACGCCTAATGTTCTTAAATTAAAAGCAATATATTAATTTTATTAGAAGTTATTAAAAAAAATACAAATTTTAATGTTTCCGAAAAATTTTAATAAATCAAAAAGCAATTAATATTTTTTAATCTTTTTGCACTAGTTTTAAAGATAATTTTCTTAATTATTTAAGTGACTTGATAAGATATTTCTAGAAATTTTCCTTCGATGCAATCAAAACCTAAGATTAATTTAAAGAACTTATCAATATTGATATAAAGTCAGGTTTTCATAACTGAATTAAAACAAATCATTAGAACAGTATTCTAACACACTTGCAAAAAATTATCTTCAAAATTAGCCCAAAAACAATAAAAAATTGGTTATTTCCGAATTTAGTGACATTTTCCGGAAACATTAACATTTAACGTTTTTTCAAACAACTTCTAATAAAATTAACACATACTGGCTTTCATTTATGCCCATAAAACGGGTACTTTTATCACTTTTCATGCAATAATTGAGAGAAACTCTACAATTCATTATTATTAAAACTAGGGTGGTTGTTCAACCTATTGGAAAATAGTTATCCAGAAACTTTTGCATAAAAAATTACATATAAGAGAAATAAATTTTTATACTCCTACGTGCGCGTGAGTTATTATTTACTTTGCGTAAGATTTCGATTATAGTTAACGTTTACCGAAGATGTGTAACAATTATTTTAGCTTAGAAAATTAATTCAACATTTAATTGTAAGAAATTTTTAAAAATGTAGACTTTAGATTTGTTTCAGTTGGAATTTAGAAATGATAAAAAACATAAAGCATAAATTTAAATAATGTGGAGCGTCAAACAAAATGTATAATTTGAAAATACAATTAAATAACGTTCAGAAAAGCTAGAAGAAATTAAATTGGTAAACAACGAGTGAGGTTAACAAGCATTCACGAGTCAAAGGTTTTCACTTAGGATTAAAATATCGATGTATTCAAAGTTAAAATCAATACACATACAGAAACATTTCGAGCAACCAATTCACCTTCAAATTAGAATCATACACTTTCTCGCCTCGTAATTCAAATCTATCGGTTGAAACCCCGCTAAAGCCTATATAGAATAATAAGATTCGCACCGTGACAAATAAATGTTAAGAGAATCAATTTAAATAAATATAAAATTCGCACCGCCAAATGAATGTTAATATATCAAATTTAAATAAGAATAAAATTCGAACGGTTGATAAAAGTCGAGAGATTCAATTGCAATCAATATAAAATTTGATAGTGAGCAGAAATCGAGCGTAAATTTAAAGATAAAATAAATTATTTATGATCCAGGAAGCTTTTAGGATACTTATCGCACGTTGACGCCTATCCGTTGATTTGAGATGGAAAATTCGACGATGGCACAATAGCCAAACTCCAAGATATCCAGCGATTTTGGAATTCGTCTTCACAAAGACAGGAGTTGACTTTAAACGACGTTATTGAGACGATTTCGTCCGAAAATCATCAAGATGGTTCATTTGTCGGATTGCTTGTGCTTACACAGATAGAAATTGCTCGTTACAAAACATCACACTATTAAACAAAATAAATGACGAACAAAAATATTTTAGAACGGTTTCTCTAAAATCACACTTTTGAAAATTTATCACGGTCTACAATAAACAACAGATAGATACCTTCTGCGAATCTCTCTAAGTACGTAGAGTGTGGTGCGGATTTGATTGCGATGACCCAAAAGAAGACGATCGAATGAATAATCATCAGAAGGTCTTATTCCTCGGTACCGCGCAATCGATCTTGCCCCACTCCCATCTTTACATATGTCGTTACAGGTTTTCGGTGATAGGCTCTGTTTCGTCAATTAACTTCAGAATAAGCGACATTTTTCTCTCGCGGGGAAATTTAAATAATTCGCATGCCTCAGATGTTTACACATAAATCTGTCATGGGTCGTAGTTTAGGACGCACATGATATTTTTATACGAGTGGGTGAAATTAGACATATCTACTTTCAAAATTTTTCCAAGAATTTTTTTTTATTTCTCGCACTACTTTCGACACTTGTAAAACAATATACTAATTCGACATCAGTTTGACAACTCTAAATATTCAGATTGAAAATCGAAATTATTTTAGGGCTAATTTCATTATTCACAAAAATCTTATAGATAAAAGTAAGTTTAATCAATGCGTGAAACTTTTTTAATACATTAATCGGTTAGATAATGCCTGCGATGAAGAACGGAAACCATATAAAACCGCCAGACTTCATACTAACTTTCCAATTATCTGATTCTACAGCTGCCCAGGGGACGGCCCGTATGTAGGTCGTTTCCTAATTTTTTTACGTCGATTGCTCTGGGGTGGTCGATTATCGAGTGGGCACGAAAAAAATCAGCACTCTATCCACGTACCCTGGCGAGATAGCTTAATGCACCGAGGGTGTTGGATGAAAGAGGGGTAACAGAAGCAAGGGTGCCTATCCAGAAAGTTATGCCACCCTTTATTAAACTTTCGCATGATGCAAAATGCGTCTCGGTCTTGTTTTAATGGTGGGGTCCATTTTTTATTAACCCATCTACCCTTCATTGAACTTTAAAACTTCTTGTATACTCCAACAGTATAAAAAAACTTGTACGCATACACAAAACACATGAATAGAATGTATGCTGACTTTGTGCAGAGACTCTATTTCACATAGCCACAGAAACCCTTACCGATCTTCATTTTCATGCATGCTGAGATAACCCTCAGCATTTTTACCTGAATCCCTTTTTAGCCTTTGTGTTTCCTGTGGATTTAAAAAAATCAGGCATTATTATTGAAAACTATTAGATCGTTTTAGAAAGACGGAGGTTTTTCTATTAGAGTGTAAAGTTTTATATAATTTCTAATGTATATAACAGTTAACTTCTTGTGGAATGTTTACACGGAGAACATTTATTTGGAAAGATAACATAAAAGTTGAATAAAAAGGGGAAATAACGACATCACGCCAAGGCTTAAAATCCCGGGTGAAAGTTTCGGATTGAAATTCATTTCGAAGCAATTCAAACTATTCCAAATGATTTCCAAGATCTGTATCCAATTCAATGCGATTCAATTCGAACCAATCTGGGACAAAATTTCAATTTTTCCTAATCTGAGCTTCAACCTTAAATTCAATCCAAATGAATCCAAGGATCAGCCGGACAGATTTTTCAATCCATCTTGATCCGTACATCAACACCAAGTTCATTCTAAAATCAATCTGAACCCACTTCAAGTTATTAAAAATAACCGATAAGTTACCAGAAGTTACCAAAAGCTCTCAAAAATTGTTGGTAACTTTCGGTAACTTTCTCAAGCTTCTCCGCCAGCCCCAGGTTGAAACAGATAGAAATTTTGGCATCAGAAACTTTTCCCAGGAATTATTTTGCGTATTTACCTAATAAGAAAATTTGAACAATAATGAAACACATGGGCTTACTAAAAAAATGCACTTAATTTAAAACAAAAATTTTATTTTATTTCAACAAACATTTTTCTCAGTGTAAGAATGAAAAATATGCATTATATGTAGACAATATTCCATTGAATAGCATACAAATGTAGGGGAAACCAGTACGAGATGGATACCAGGACGAACTGACACGGCAAAAAATGGAAGTAAAAAATTGGGTCCTTAGCGCTGGTAGTCGAGGTATTCATTACTGAACTGGCGTTGTAGAAAATTGAGATTAAAATTGGGTTATTCATACAAGTGTAATGGAAATTTAAACTTCTTTAGGCAACTAAAGATCTAACAGTTAGTGGACGGTCTGACTCCTATACTAGGAAGAGGGTAAAGAATGATCGGCCAAAAAGAACTTACTAGGACATGTCGGGTCGGGTGTGGACAAGTCGACATAGTGCCTTTTCTTTTATGAACTTAAATTACTCTATATTCTGGATGCTAAATTTTGAGGCACTGAATGACCTTATAGTATCATGCAAGGCAAGCTTCGGTTCAATGCTGCCCTAGCATTATTGAGTGCAGTTCATTAGAGGATTCACGTAAGACGTTAAAAATGAAGAAGCTAGGAACTCAGCAGCAGTTCACGGGTTTGCATGAAACCTTTTGTATTGTGTTGCTAAGAGTATATAATGAAGAGTTTAAAAAACAGACATCATTGCTAATTGTTATTTATTAATTTAAATAAAGAATTATGAATTATTTCGTATGTTTGCATATTTGTAGCGGGAAAGGTGAATTAATTTTTTTTTTGCAAAATGGGCAAGGAAATAAAGAAGGAAAAAGTTTGTAACCAAACAAATTTATTGTATTGTTATAGTGTAAGTGGAAAATAAATTGTCTACGAAACTGATAACAAAAACTCCCCGTGTAGAAATTTCCGCATTTTTCCCTATCTGAAGTGCGTTCTGATGGGACCCCTATGAGAATATCTAGTTTAGAAAAAACTGATGATATTGCCTAAAATATTAATTTTAAGGTTTTTGACAGTTTTAGTATGCAGAAATAGTGTTTTTTTTGTGTATTTAAACGCGTTCTTCTCGACAACTTTATTCAGGACACTGTAGAGTATAGGACATTTTCTTCGGAGCCAGGCACATCTGCGTCAGTTAAAGTTAAAGAGGTTATGTCAAGCAAAGCTGTGCAGTGCTTCGCCAGTGCTTTCAAGTTTTGTATTTTTATTTTTGAATGTGATTTTGTATTTTGTTGCACTATGATTCTTCTCCACGATGGAAGATAAAAGGCGCCAGCAAGAGCAGGGACGATTTCAGAGCAAAAAATTCCACTTAATGAAAAAAGTCGAATAGGAATATGATGAGAGTGAGGTTATGCTGCTTGGAGCTGCTCGCTCCAAAGAGCATTTAGAAGGTAAATAATGTATTTATGATTTAACATATTTAAATTATACTAATAATTTAACAGTGAGAGGTAATAAAAATTTTGCAATTTTTAATGATGTATGATTATGATGTATTAGAATGTATTATATTGATGTAAGATCACTAAATAAGAAAGCTACTATATTATTTCCGCTACTATTTCCAATACGCATGAGGATCCAACGGGACAGTTTATCAATGAAAAACTCTTCCTCATGATATTAAAAAAAGTTCTCCCTGAAGCTGAGAACTGGGAAGGTGTTTTAGGCGGGCTACTGCCACTAGAACACTACTTGAAAGTTTGGTAGGGCCCACATGGCTGGAGATGGGGCCCCGACTAACTTTCCACACTGGAGCCCGATTAGAGTTAGGGAAAACTCGCAAAGCTCCACTAGAGCCCTTTCGAAACTTCTGCGCAAGCGGCGCCGCAAAGCCTATAAGTATTGAAATTATGTCATTATAGAGTCCGGACATGTAGGTATTATCTTATTACAAATATAATTATGACAATTTGAAAATTTTGTACTAATGATATAAACGTTCCTTTTTCTTTCGAAATAGTAGTATTTGTTTAATAAACGAAGAAACATCCGTATTTAAGATGATTTAATTAATGATTGAAGTACTACTTTTATTTATAATAACAGGGAAAGCTAAATGGTGCTGGGTCCATCAACATTTCCCTGACATTTTTACATGCACATGTAGCGCCATCTATCTTTACACATAATTATTATTAAACTGATCTCTTCACATATACCAAAAACAATTATTGACTCCATTTACTTGTAACTTGTTTCTGTACAAACTTTCAGTTTTATTAAAATATATCAATAAATATCTTCCACTAACAAATTCTTGTATTTACTTTTTTAGTTTTCCTTCTTGTGTATAAGATTTTCTTTTTCACTGCATTATTATTCAGTCATAATCATTGCTTTCAGCTTCACATTACTGCATTCAGCAACACTGTTCTTAGTAACGTCACATGTTTTTGATGTGTAAACATCTTAGACCTCGATATGGGGAGTCGCGCCTGATTCGAATGAAACCACGACTGCATAGTGTAACGCTACATGTTGTGTCTTATGGCACAGACCGGAGGTTCGCTTTTCTTCACCCACAGACAGGAGCCCTTCAGTCTCTCTTTGCCCATCTCTCTCTCTCTCTCTCTCTCTCCTTTTCCATCTCTCTCTCTCCTCCATCTCTCTCTCCTTCTCCATCTCTCTCTCCATCTCTCTCTCTCTCCTTCTCTCTCTCTCCTTCTCCACCCCCTCTCTCACACGCATTTTAAATTCATATTAAATTCTGTAGAGTTCAATTTAGTGTACGATAAAATATACCGGATAAGAAAATTGAAATCCGGCATATTTTGCCGGACTAGAATATTTGATCTTATATCATCTTAAAATCGTGGAAAATTATTGTTTTCTGGATATAAGTGATAGAATTTATTAATCTTCTTCAGGAAATATAATTAGCTTAATTCTAAATGTAGATGCGTAATATAAATGCCACACAATGTATTCTTTCAGAGAACTCATATCGGTCCGCACCGGTATTTTATAAACAAAGCTTGACTAAGCAGGCAAAGGAGAAAATGCGTTTTAGGAAAGGAGCCGTACGTAAATTACGTAACGGATAATCGACCCTCTCCACCCCCATGTAACGAACCGTAACAAAATGTTTCTACCCCCCTATTGCTGTACGTAATTTATGGTTTCCAGAAATAATAAGATATGGGACTTGAAACTAGTGGAAATTAGTTGTATTTAAGATAATGCGTGCTGTGCAGGGAGAAAACTTCATTTTCAAAATTCTATGATTTTTCTTCGACCAATTTTTTTTCTTTAACCATTAACATTCAAATCCCATTAACATGCATATACAAATCAAAAATTTTGAAATTTATTTCTTTTAAACAAAAAAAGTGACTTTTCTACGATAAGAGATGACTTCTTAAGAAAATACTTAAATTTTCTACAAAATAATTCAATTCTCTACAAAACAATTCACTTTTCAAAGAAATAGTTTAATTTTCAACCTTAAAAGAAAATTCGTAACAAAAAAGTTTAATAGTTGATAGTTCAACCTAGAAGGATGAAATGTAATTGAAAAAAAATTAATTTCAATATCAAAAAGACGAATTTTCAACAAATAAAAAGATTTCTCAGTGATGAAAGAAAAAAAAGTTCACCTGAATTGTTGATCCTGAAAGCCAAAAGACGAATTTTCTGTACAAACATTGAATTTGCAACAAGTAAAATAGGAATTTTCAGAAAAAAAATTAATTTTCAACAAAATAGTTAAATTTTTAACCAAAGAGGTAAAGCTTCATTAAAAACAAATTCAACAGAATAGTTCAACTTTTACTCACGCAGTTAAATTTTCAATTATAAAAAATCAGTTCTCAACTAAATAGTCAAACTTTAACCAAAGAGACGAATTTTCAAATAAAAATATGAATCTTCAACGAAAAAATTATTTTTTAACAAAGTGGTTCAAATAAAATTTTCAAAAAAAAAACTGTTTAAATGAGAAGTGAATTTTCTACGAAGGTATTTGAATTTTCAACCCAAAAAGACGATTTTTCGATAATAACAGTTAAATTTTCATGCAAAAAGGATGCCTTTTTGCTATTTGTTATTTAAAGTTATATAAATCTCGGACTTTTGTAAGATTTTTTTACAAATCCCTGACTTTTTCCTGAATTAAAAAAAATTGTTGTTGGCTAGGTTCCTTTTTTCACTCACCAGTTTCCTTTGGTGCGTAAAGTTGAATTCATATTAAATTTCTGTACAATTTCTGCGAGATACTTATTTAATTTGTGAATTTCCGAAAGTTACATACATGAATGAAGAACCCCCCCCCCCTTCAGTAATAAATCGTAACAAAATCTTTTGACCCCTCCATCCCCCTTAAACTGTTACGTAATTTCAGTACGGTCCCAAATAAAATAGTTTGAAGAATGAATCAATGAATTTTTTAAGTGTTGAAAATTATATCATTTTTGAACAATTTGAACTTAAAAACAGTACAATTTAGTGATTATAAGTTGTTTCTTGAAAATCTTAAATGAAAAATGTCATTTACAAATGAAAAATTAAAAAAAATGAAACAATGAAAACTTTAAAATAATGAATATATTAATTGAAATGTTTTTGAAAATTAAAAAAAGATTTTGAAGTTTCAATCGGATGCATACATTAAAATAATTACGTAAGGCATTCAAATTGAAATAGTTCAATTTTTAACGTAAAAATCTATAAATTATTCAATTATAAACAGATTCAGAATCGTCTTATAAAATCAATTTTATTATAATTCTATTGTTAAGAGTCGTACTACAGTTCAATTTTAAAAATAAATACTTAATTTATATTTACAGTTTATCAACTTAACATTTTTCTTGTTTTCTTTTTTTTTTGTCGAAGTTAACCCGTACCACCGAGCCTCTGAAATTAACATGGGGTTTTAAATGGGAAAAGCTTGATTTATAAAAAAATGGGGAAAAGAGCTACTTTTTATAAAATTTTTGTGAATTGTTATTATGCTTGGAAAGTGACCCCAAAAAATGCAAAATAGCAGTTCTCTATTAAATTCATACTAAAAACGGTGTCCTTCGGATTTTCTTTACAAGAATTATTTTTAATTAATAAGGGACGTGTTTCCAAGTATTTTGTAAATAAGTTTTTATTATTCAAACAATAATTATTTGTTCATTCAAATCCGGCAAAATATGCCGGATATGTCAATAGAGAGAAAATCTACAGTTTATTATTATTAAAGTAGGGTTATTGTTACATTGTTAGATTAGGATTATTATCCTATTGGAAAATAACTGTCCAGAAACTTTTGCACGACATTATATATAAGAGAAAATAAATTTTTATACTCCCACATGTGCGTGAGTTATTATTTGCTTTATGTAATATTTCAATTTCAGTCAACGTTTACCGACGATGTTTACACATAAATCTGTCTTGGGTCATAGTTTAGGACGCACGCGATTTATTTGTTATTCATTTTGAATTCGCCATATGAAATATTTGCATAATTATTAATTTATTGTAATTTAATATTATTCAATACTATACAGGGTGACAAAAAATAAGTGTATACAACATTTTTGAGTGAGAAAAATTTATAGTGAACGAAAATGAAAAACAAACGGTAGAATGTAATTATACAATGCCTAAGTAATACTATTAACAACTAAGTTTCGAAGTGACCACCTTTAGCACGAATACACAACCTTAATCGCTTTAGAAAATTCTCTGCTACTGTTATTCGATCCCACTCTTGAAGCAGCGTTTGCTTTAGGGACTCCAAAGTTTTGTGCCGTGTAGCACAGACCCTTGCCTCTAAAACTGACAATATGACCATATGACCATATATGTCCATGGGATTGAGATCCGGTGAGTACGGTGGCCATTCTTGAGGTGTGATGAAATTTGGAAAATGAGCCTTGCACCAATCTTGGGTCTTTTTTGCCTGTGAGCTGGAGCCGAGTCTTGTTGAAACGTCCATTCTTCATCGCCAAAGTGCTGTTGGGCCCAAGGAAGTACTACATCCTCCAGAATATCTTTGCAATAGACATCTTTGTTGATTTTGACTCCTTTTTCGACAAAAATCAGGGGTGTCTTGCCACTGGCGCATATCCCACCCCACACCATAACAGATACAGGATTTTGTCGATGTCCTATGACAGATGATGGTCCAGGAGCTTCTGTGGACCAATTCCTATCGTTTTGTCGGTTGTGCACTTCCTCAACAGGAAAGAGCTTCTCATCTGAGAAGACAATTTTTCCACAGCGCAGACCTGCGGCTCGGCGCAAAAGCAAGCGACATCTTTGAAGCCGTACAAGCTTGTTTTCATCGGTCAGGAGCTGGCCTTTTCGCAGCTTGTAAGGATGGAGTCCAAGTTCATTTTTTGCTATGAGACGCACCGTCTCACGATTAATACCCGTCTCGCGAGCTACTTTTCTCATAGAAATATTGGAATTACGCATTACTCGTTTTTTGATGATTTGACGGGTTCTGGAAGTGTTGACGGTACGTTTTCTTCCTCTTCCTGGACGGTCACCTTCATGGTCAAGCTCTTTGAACCGTTTTACTGCACGATAAACTAGTGAACGTGCAATGCCGAGCTCCCGTGCGATTTCACAATTGCGTTTGCTCAACTGATGCAATGCTATAATCGCTATACGATCATTTGACATGGTGGAGTAAGCAATTAAAATAAACCTGACACATTAAAACAACAAAATTTCAGGTACCACATATTCATAGAATAAGAAAAAAATTCATACAATGGGTGCGAAGTAATTGTGTTTTTTTAATCGTGTGTGAAAGTTTGTATACACTTATTTTTTGTCACCCTGTATAATATGACAATTTTCAGTAATTATTGAATTTTCAATTGTTTCATTATGAATGAATCACCCCGTTAATATGGATTTTTATGACTTTTTTGGAAAGGGTGTATCGGAAAAAATTAATTTTACCAGACAACTTGTATATAAAATTCTTTGTGGACCTTAGTTTCCGAGATATCCATACTGGGAGTAGAGGGTGAGTTATTTCACCGTGTATATTAGCGCGCATAATCTATAATATTTTTCTAATATATGAAGATGTTACCAAATATTCAACTGTCCCGAAGAAAATTGTCGTAAGACAGGCTTCCTAAAACAGAGTGTATTAACTATCTGGTTCTTCTGTAGAGTGTTGTAACATTTTCAAACTTCCGTATACTGTTTTATCGATAATGTTCACGCCTAGAGTGTCGGGAGTTGTAACTTGGTTTTACTCGCGAATGTTACACTGAAAGTAGTCCGTACGTTAGCTAATCTGGCTGATCTTATAATTTTTTCTAAAATTGCTGCTAGTTGTATCAGATATCCATCTAGAACATCAGAAAAAAATGAAAAAACTGATTTTGTCGATTTTAGGTTTACTTTTCGAAAAAAAAGGAACAGTGAATGTCATGAATTCTGAATTTACAATGTAATGAAATCTTACTATTTTTTATATTAAATTATTTTGTACATACAAAAATAAAATATTTTTGACCTACATTTCTCGGTATTTTTTCTAGATTTGTGTGATGTAAAAATTGCAATTTCTTTTTATTATTTTGTTATAAATTATTATTATTATTGGTTATAAGTACAAGAAATACGAGATTTAGCATGCGAAATAAGGTGAAAAAGTGATCTTTACAGCAAGTAACATGAATAAATCAAAAGTCAAAAAGGATCAGTTTTCAGTTGAGTAATATATAATAAGAATTATTTTTTAAGGCAGATTATATCAAGAAATATATTCTTGTATTAAGGTCACACAATCGTTATGATTTCCATCATTCCGATCAGAAAACATTAAATGAATAATTTCTTAACAATTTTCTTTTCTTATATTTAAATGAAAAAATCAATGATTGCATTCTTTTATGAGGTTAATCACAGGCTAATAGTCCAAAAGAATATAATTATTATTCATAAATAATTCAGATTTACGAAGTAAACTTGTAAGTCGAACACTTATTTTAGTATTAAAAAAATGAAGATAATCTAGAAAGAGTAATTACATTTTTGGTAATTTGCAGCGTTTCGGAATATACTTATAAATTTTTTTGAGCAAATTTTTATTTCACAACATTTGAAGATCGAAATGCCTTCTTTTTATAATTCACCTATGTTGAAAACCACAGGTAATTATTTTTGCAAAGCTTTTTTAACATTGAAAATACTTCCACAGAAATTGCTTTCTTATTTAAATTTATTCAAAAATAAGTTAATGATTGAACAAAGATTAACATTATATATAATAAAAGTTATTCAAAAAATTCTTTCTGCAAAAGTGTTTTATTTTAAACGTTTTGAAATCTATGAGGAAAAATGCGATTTTTAATTGGACGCTCTAAATCTTTGTCTGTGTAGAACCTTATTGATTTTACATACAAAAAATGAACAATAAAAAATAACAATTTTTATTACCGAAGTATGAATCCAATTATTATTTACACAATTATAAGTTTAAGTAAGGTAAAGGGGCTGCCATATAAAGATAGTATGAAAGGTACACAATTAAATAAATTTTATTTTATTCCAAACTTCACACAAAGACAAGAATTTTCGGCCTTCTTAAGAGTAAAATTATGCTTCTTAAATGAAACCACATAGCGGTAAGACATTCTCGTACCTTAAACTTTGTACACTTCGCTTAGATGGCTATAATATCACAATTTGAGAGAACGTATTTTCTATGATAAAATAATTGTATGATATCGTGCTGAGGGCGAACTATGAAAAAAGCTGAACAGGAAGTTACTCTATCACATCCATCCTTTTGAGAAGTGATGTTAGACTTCATAATCTAAAGGGAATACTCAAATTGAAAGTAGTCAAAATGAACGAACGATCTTTCAAAATCTCAAATTCTTCTTAAGAAATATAGTTTGGAAAAGTAGCATATAAATTGAGATTATACGACAAAAAGTACGGGCTTACAAAAAAGTATATATATATATATATATATATATATATTTTAGGGTGGGACAAAAAAAACTTTTCATTTTTTTTTCCTCAGATACCATGAAAATATTGTCAGAAATGACAAAAAAAAAATTCTGTTGAAGCTTGAGCTCTGAATATTAATATTAAGAGGTGGCGATTTGTGATTTTTGATTTCCTATTTAAATAACACAGGAATTTTTTTAAATTTGTTTTCACTTTTTAATGCGTTTGAACGGATGATTTTCTAGTGAAAACAAAAACTTATTCTTGTAGAGAATTTAACGATCTACAAAAAATGTCTGATCTGATTTTTTGCTAAGTCGACTCATTCAAGAGTTATGGCAGGTTGAAAATTAAAAAAATACTTTTTCATTAAACTTCCATCAGACTTTTGATCTCAAAGAGCTCAAAACCATTGAACACTTTAGATACCATGAAAATATTGTCAGAAATGACGAAAAAAAAATTCTGGTGAAGCTTGAGCTCTCAATATTAATATTAAGAGGTGACGATTTCTGATTTTTTATTTCACATTTAAATAACGCAGGAGTTTCTTTATATTTTTTTTCGATTCTCAATGCGTTCAAACGAATAATTGTCTAGTGAAAACGAAAACTTATTCTTGTAGAGAATTTAACGATCTACGAAAAATGTCGAAAATGATTTTTTGTTAAGTCGACTCCTTCAAAAGTTATTCGAGGTTAAAGTCCAACTCTAAATCGTAAAAGATAATTTTTACAATTTTTAATATTCTATCACAAAATAATGGCTCAAAAACATGAAATATCTCATTTTTCGTGAAACTAATCAAATGTTTTTGGTAAAACAATAACATTTTTACAAAATATCGTAAGAAAAACCAATTTTATGAAACCTAATTTGAAAAAAAAAATCTGAACTTTACCTGAATAATGACTTGAAAAAAAAAATTTGGAAAACGGTTGACCTAAAGGCCATCCCTGCAACTTCCCGCTAATTTAAGTCATTGAAAGTTTGCAATGTAGCCTCTGGTTGCGATGTTTTTGAGCTCTTCGAGCTCAAAAATTGAATTTTTGTGTTATTCTGAGCTCTCTGAGCTCAAAAATAAAGCTGTTCAATGCTTTTGAGCTTTTTGAGATCAAAAGTCTGATGGAAGTTTAATGAAAAATTATATTTTTAATTGTCAATCTGCCATAACTTTTGAATGAGTTGACTTAGCAAAAAATCATATCAGACATTTTTTGTAGATCGTTAAATTCTCTACAAGAATAAGTTTTTGTTTTCACTAGACAATTATTCGTTCAAACGCATCAAAAATCTAGAAAATTTTTTTAAAAATTCCTGTGTTATTCAAATGGGAAATCAAAAATCGCAAATCGCCACCTCTCAATATTAATATTCAGAGCTCAAGCTTCACCAGAATTTTTTTTTCGTCATTTCTGACAATATTTTCATGGTATCTGAGGAAAAAAAAATAAAAGTTTTTTTTTGCCCACCCTAATGTATATATATATATATATATATATATATATATATTTTTATAAAAGTTAAACAACCACCGCAGGGTACCACTAAGAGCAACTGCCATCTGGAAAAAATGTCAATGGCCCCCAGTAGAACCGCGGTAAAATACACCTATGGCCACTTCTCACATCCGTGAGATGGGTGGTCACAGGGCACGACGAAATCACAACGACAGGCCGGCGAAACCCTCGTGTGTCTTGAGGACACGAAGCGACCCAAGGATGACAGCTTTCTGCATCCATCTCGCAAGAGCCTTGGCATATTTTTGGCACGCGGGTATGGCTTTAAGGTTACGAACTAGCGATAATTTCACACCTCCGAGAGCACCTATCACAAGAACAATTACTCGTACCGAATATTTTGGGTACAGTCGACGCAGCTCTCTTTTAAGGTCTTGATATCTCTCCTCTTTTTCTTTCTCCTTTGCAGTGATGTTGTATTCGGATGGAGCCGAGAATTCGATCACGAATATAGTTCGTTTCTCGAAGTCTTGGAGAACAATGTCAGGCCTCGAGTGTGCAACGGAGACTGCTGCCCGAAAATCGTAGTTCCAGAAAATCTGGCACTTCTCGTTTCGGACAATTGACTCTATATCCCCTGGAGCGTTCGGCAGGGCAGGGTCGCGACCAACACCGTAAGAGCGACAAAGGTGGTAATAAAGTACTCTTAGGGCCGCATTATGTCTATAGATATACGTTGTTCCTGCGTGGGTCGGACACCCCGATAGTATATGTTCTAGGTACTCAGCGTGTGCATGACACGCTCTGCACCTATCACTGGGAACTTCTTGACATAAAATGCGGGCGCGGTATGCTAAGGTGGAAATTACACCGTCCTGGCATGCGAAAATAAAGCCCTCTGTACCTGAATTGAGCCCTGATGATTTGAGGAAAGCAAAAGTTTGCTCCTTCGACAAGGACTGTTTTTCTACATTTCTGTGAAAGTTTCCGTGCATTTGCTTGTCGAGTAGCTCTTGGTGAAATTTTCCAACCTCTGCTTTCTTTACTTCGGCTTTTAGACGTGAAGCATCTAGATGGAGTAATGCACTTTCCTCACTTCTGATGTTAAAATTCAGGCCAAGGGTCTCAGCAGCTTGCTCCGCGGCTTTGTAAAGGAACGCCCCTTCGCCAATCATCTCGTGGTTTCTGACCATCTTTAGGAGAGGATCTCTGCCATTCGCAACGATGTAAGCTGTACTCAAAACAATTCGGTTATGAAGACGCTGGAGATTCAGAAGTCCGCGTCCGCCTTGCTGGCGTGAAATGTATAATCGCGGAACTGACGAATTGATATGCAAGCTTTTATGCATATGCATGATCTTACGCGTGGTGACATCAAGGGCCTTAAGCTCGTTCTTCGTCCATTGAACCACCCCAAACGAGTAGAGTAG